>APFE030832298.1:10605-87752 GCA_000404065.3 Pinus taeda
GTAAGCATATTTCAGTATTTTCCATTAATGAAATGAAGTATTATTTCCGCTGCATCTTTGTGTATATGGTTATCTCTGTATTTTATTGCGTTCCTGTTTAAATCTGGATCAAAAAGCCATCAAAAGTCTGTTATCATTACCTTGGTCATCTTCATCACTATTTGAAAGTCCATCACTGTCTTCATGAGTATAATAGCTTTTCTTACTTGCATTATGTTTTTTGTTCCATCTGACAGGTTCCTTACCTTTGTCTAGTCTATCTTTATGAGGGCATTTTTCAGCATAGTGACCGACTCTTCCACAGGCAAAGCATTTGAAAGGCAGCTTACCTCTGAATCTTCCAGTTCCTTGTTGAAGGTTCTTGACAAAGTTCTATTCTTCTTCTTCTTCAGACATATATCCTGGTTCATTGTAATCTCCTTTTCCTGAGGCTTTGAATGCGGCTTCTCTTCTTTCTGATGGTCCTCCTTTTCTCATTTCGTAAGCAGTTAGAATTCTGTGAAGTTGTGACATGGTAAGGTTCCGTAGATTCTCCTTTTCTTCTATGGCAGAAACTTTTGAATCAAACTTAGAAGACAAAGATCTTAGAAATTTTTCAACCATAACAACTTCTTTTATTTCTTCACCCAAGTTTTTCATACAATTTACGATCTCATCTATACGTAGGAAATAGCTAGCCACACTTTCATCATTATGCATTTTGAGACTTTCATATTGAATTCTAAGAGTTTGTAATTTTGCATGTTTTACCTGTTCATCTCCTTCATAGCCCAGAACGATCTTGTCCCATATTTCTTTTGCACTTTTGAGCCGCATTACCTTGACAAATCATGATTGAGATAGACTTCCCAATAGAGTATTGACCGCTTTTGCATTTGTTTCATACTTCTTCTTCTCTGCTGGATCTGTAGGATTTGCTGATGGAAATGTGTATCTTGTTTCCATAATATCCCAAACTTCAGTACCCAGATATTGAAGATAGGCAGTGATTCTTACCTTCCAATAGACGAAGTTGGTCCCATCAAATATCGGTGGCCTGATAGATGCTTCCTTTTCGTAATTGCTCATGATGATAGTTCTTCCTTCAAGCGATCAAGCTTTTATTGAAGGACCTGCTCTGATACCAATTGTTGGAAACAATACTGAGGGGGGGTGAATCAGTATTATCAAATTCTTTTCAATCTATACAAACGTTTGCAGATCTAACAATTGAAACTTGCATATACCTTCCAGACTTACAATTTAAATTATTCTTCAAATGTTTTTCATTAATCTGTATGTGAGAACCATATAATAATGAGCAGGAACACAAATAGATGGTCACACCAAGGAACATAAGATGTAAGGTGGAAACCCAATGTGGGTGAAAACCACCCGCTGCAATATGTCTCTATCTTCTTTCAATTAGAACTTCTTTTTATAATGATTTTGTACTGGTGCAGTCCTTTACCAGTACGCAGGCTGCAACCTGCAGAGAGCTACAACCCTCTCTCATTTTCCAGCTTCTCCTGGAAGGGAGCTACAACCCCCTTAGCTCTTGTACTAGCTAAATACTAGTACGTAGGTGCTGACCTACAGAAGGCTACTACCTTCTCTTTTCTTCCAGGGACCACGTTTCATCAATTTTCAGACTGGATCCAAGAATATCAATCAAACATCAAATAGATCTGAAATTACTCAACTTCCTTGTGCAAATACTGAATCAATAGCTTCTTAATATAGCAACCAAGCACAAATACAGAACCCTGAACTCAGCAGTAATAAGCAAAGGCAGCTAAAATTATTTCAAAGAAAAGTCCGCAACTTCACAAATAGAAACCTACGGAAATCCGCACTTCCTCTGTGTCAAGCCTGTGCACTTCCGCACCTGTTATGTCCTCTGTTCTGCGCACCTCCGTACCTGCAGTGTCAACTGGACTGCATACCTATGCACCTGCGCCGTCAACTAGACTACGCACCTCCGTTCCTAAGGCGTCAATTGGACTGCACACCTCTGCACCTGTGCCGTCAACGGGACTGTGCACCTCCGCACCTACGTCGTATCTCGCCTGCGGACCTCTGGATATAGACAGTTTATCAATACTCAAATATACCCCAAACTGTCAAATTCACAGATCCGTTCATGCGCCAAAGATATCTCGACCCATCAGTAGATCTAACTTATAATGTTCTGGTTTCTTCTTGATTCAGGTTCAACTATAACTCCCTAACCGATTATCAGAAATTCAGATCTTGCTATTCTTAGGATATTCAACACACTTGTGTCCAGTCAAATGATCTCCTTTCCCTTTTATAGCCAAGGCCTTACTCAAACCATGGATCAAAACCATTAAGAAACAATACTAGGGACCCAAAACCTGGGTTCAATATTTTAGATGCAAAACCACGGACCAAAACCATAGGATCAAAAACGTCGGGCTAAATACCATGGACCAAACCTAAGATGCACATTTTTCTCCGCATGAAAGTCCATGCATTTTAGGTTCACACCTTTTGTTTGGAATGCCTGCGAACATGTCCGCACTCTATGAACTGTGCATCTGCGCAACCTGCCAATGTCCGCACCTTTTGATCAGTGCACCTGCGGAACCTGAAAATAACATCGCTACACCACAATTCCTCTATCCTCCAACCCTGTTATTTCTTCTGTAGACTCATCTGGTTGAGTATAAGCGAGATTTTCTTCTATGAGAGGGTTGCCATCAAGTACAACACATACATCATAATGCTAACATATCTACCTGTGCTGGTCCATTTTCTCGTTCAACACGGATTTTGTTGTGTAAAGTAGTGCTTCCAACACAAATTTTGCTATGTAAAGTAAATTTGATGACCCTGTTAGCATGAATTTTTCTATGTAAAGTAGTGTTGATCCTTAAAATTGAGAATGTTTAGGGTTTCTGCTAAAAATCCTAGTGCATCTCGATTTTTGAAGTCATCCTCCTACTCTGTATACATTGAATTTTCTTTTATTTGTGTTAGTTCCTTTGTGGTGTGCAAAATTCCCTCCCATTTTTTAAAGTGGTGAAAGTAAATTTTGGTTGAGTCTTCGATTCTTTGAGTCAATTAAAATTGTTGTTTGTTGCTTGTATGTTTGGAAGGAATATTGATTTGTTGTTGTTTGAGCATTATTGGTTCTTTTGAGAACCATAAAAGAAATCAAATTTGCATTCATTTAGTTTTCATATCATTATTTACTTTTTGTAAAGTGTATTAGATTACATTGCATTGAAAAGTCATTTTTTGATATTTATCATTGGACATATATTATTTGTTTGGTGATCGAAAGCTAAAAGTGCATCGAGTGCATTCTCATTCATTGAAAGAAAAATTTAAATCATTTCGCTTTTGGTGGTTATGTTTGGAAAATGAAAGTGAAAGATCTAGTTAGGAAAGCTTTGCTTCCTACATTCTTCCTTTTTTTCATCATTGTTTGAATCTCTTCCCTTACTCTATTAGCTTTCATCGAAACGGAAAGAATCCTTTCCTCATACTAGTTGCATCATAGGTGTTCAGGTGACATCAATCTTTGAGCCTTAACACCAAAACTTAATTAAAGATCAACTTAAAATTTACCTCAATTAACCTAAGGAGAATTTTTCATTAACAAAAAAATTGTAAAGGTATAGGCTAGAGATGTGTTCCGACATCATTAAACGAAGGATTTGTCATTATTTTCCAGCGTTGTATCCCAGGCGTGAAATATCGTTCCACGTACATAAATGTATAGGACTATTCTCTAATACTTTCGGGTATATCGGAGGTGCTCCATGCATGGTAAGTATATGGGAATGCTTGAATCAACCGACTACACATTAGACAACACTACTATAGGCTGCAATCCCACGTATCATCGTGTATATTTTGGGACTCCCCTATAGGTTGTTATCCATCCATAGGTAACTGAGTCTACTGCCTTGTTTATCGTGATACACCAAACACAAAATTTAGGTATATTGGATGTCATACGTTAAGTCCTTTGTTTGCCAAGGTGTATATTGCAGTTCACGGCTACTTCGTAAACCTTTATGCCCAGTTACCCCTTTTTGATTTATTTTTGTTAAAGTTCTAAAATCAATTAATTGACCACAAAAAAGCATCCTTCCTGTGGAAATACTCCTTAGTAGATCTTAGATTGAGACTAATGGCAACAGATCCCAAGTTCACTAACTAGGGAAACCCCTCTAACGGGAATCTTGGTCATTTTCCTTCTTTTGGAAACGTTGGTACTCCCTATATGGCAATGTTTTCCCTTCCTGTTTTTACCATTGATTTTATGGTTTAGTTATTTTCGACCCCTATGGTTCTAAACATTCAAACTGCTCCTCAACTGGGCCCTCCTCTACCTGAACCATATCAACCTCTAGTTGATCTTAAAGTTGACCCTTTGCCTTCTTTTCTCATTCAGTCTTCTTCCTCTTATTATTCTTCATCTGGTGAAAACATGAAAGTTAGTAACCAGGTGGATAAGAAGAAGAAGAAAAGGAAGATTAAGAAGAAGAAAAATAAGCAAGGGGGCAACTAAGAAGTTGATGTTACTAATAAAATTGATGTTGAGAAACTTTCCAATAAACCTCGTAAAGTGAAATTCCCTTGCAAGTTTTGTAAGGGTGACCACCTTCTTCAAGAATGTCCTAGTATTCCCAAGATATTAGAAGTGTGGTCCATGGGTTCACATCAACCTTCGTCATCAGCCTATGGAGATCATGCTGGTGATAAATATTCAACTAGTGACAGTAAAGCCCATGGGAAAAAGGGAAAAGTCAAATTTCCTTGTAGTTTATGTGAAGGGAATCATCCTATTCACCTTTGTCCTTATATGGATGAAGCCTTGAAAGTATTGTATAACCTTATCACTTCTCAACCTCGTCCTCTAATCGGTTATCAGAATATTTCCCTTGACCCTGCACTAGTTAATCAAGTGATTGATCAGAGCTCATCTCTGGTCAATCCCACTCTCTTTGACAGTGAATCCAATGAGTTTGTTCCTGAACAACCATTGGTCGAGAAAGTGGTTGAACCAATTTTGCTTCTGGTTGATCATATCTATGCTGTAGAGAGTGAAGTTCATATCGCTCAAGTTCTTCTGGTTTCTTTAGATTCCAAAGAATAAGGGGGCGATCCTCCTATTTGCACGGTACAAGGGGGCAATCCTCCTATTCGCACGGTTTAGGGGGGTGATCCTCCCATTCCTGTAATGTAAGAGGGAAGTCCTCCCATTTTGATGGTTCCCTCTCCAATTACTTTAGTCACTTTCTTTGATTGGAGTCAACTAGTAGGTTATCGTCTTTCTTCTTATGTGCCTTTTCAAATCACAGTAGAGCCTTATAATATTCTTGTCCCTGGCACAATCATAAATGAAGGAACATCTGTTAGTATTATGTCCTTGACTACCTGGAAAGATTTAGGTTCTCCACATCTTGTGCCTATCACCCATAACTTGTTAGCATTTAACCGAGGAACTAGTCAACCCTTAGGGATCCTTCGGAAGTTACCTATTACTTTGGGAGGAAAAATCATCTATCTCAACTTGATGGTTTTCCAAATCCCTTTGTATTTTAATTTACTTCTCGGTCATGACTATTTTTATGTCATGGGAGCTCTTGTCTCTTCTCTCTTACATGTCATATGTTTCCCGCATGAAGGAAGAATTATGGCCATTGATCAACTTTCATTTGTTGGTCCTAATTTGACTCCTGATCAGCCATCTTCCCTAAATTGTCATTGTATGCAAGTGGAATCACCCTTGCCACAAGTTAATTATGTGGCCACCTATTCCTTGCTCGTGTCTAATGATGATATAGTCATTGATATGGTGCATCATGTACTGGGGGCATTAGAGCCCGATATTTCCATTAGATTCCTTGACATGTATCCCTTGTAGAGCATTTTTCCCCAGATGATGAGAACTTCTTGGAAGCTATGACCTCTTATAGGTCATAATCAAGGTACCATGAGGATAGTCCTTTTACTATGTCAACCTCGTTAAAAAATGAAATAGGTTTCCGAAGAAGAGTTCCTCTTCTTGTGTTAAGCTCCTTAAAAAATGGATCAAGGTTCCCAGAGTATAGTTACTTTACTTGTGTCAAGCTCGTTAAAAAATAAAACAAGGTGTCATGAGCATGGTTCTTTTCCTGTGTCAATCTCATTAAAAAATGAAACAAATCCCCTTCCAATTCGAGTCTTTGATCAAATCTTGTATAAATCACAGTCGAGTCTTTCACTTGATCTCATAAATGAACCTTCATTCCATCCTCCTATTAGTAACCAATAGTCTACTTAGGTGAATGAAATGAAGCTTGGGGAGCATGTACCTCGAATTGAGTTATTAAGCCGGGGGTATGAAAACTTATCTCAAGCATAGTTTTTCTTTGTTTCAATATTGTGTAAAAATGAAACCAAATCCAAGCATAGTTTTTCTTTGTTTCAAGCTTGTGTAAAAATGAAACCAATCTCAAGCATAGATTTTCTTTGTTTCAATATTGTGTAAAAATGAAACCAATCTCAGGCATAGTTTGTCTTTGTTTCAAGCTTTTGTAAAAATTAAGCCATTCCCACTTTACGTCTCGTGATTGTCGTTTTTGTCAGCTTGTTTTTGCTAGCTGAGCCTTGGTTTTTTCATTCCATCATCACCATCTCCTTGGCTGATCATACCCTTTCACTTGGTTGTTTTACCCTTACCTAAGGAACATCTACAATGAGTGGTCTTATTAGCCAACCTTTTGACCTTTATATGTTTTGATTAGTTCCATCATCACCCGAACCAATTGTTATCCTTTTATACCACTCGTTCCTCTAGATGGAGTCCTCTTTTAGCTCTTTTCAGACTCCAAAAATATGAAAATATTGTTGAGCACTTGGCTTTTTGAACTTGTAAAAGTAAAAGAAAATAATTCTACTCAATATAAGTGTAACCCTTTTCCGGACTGAAATAGACTAAGTTACAAAAAAGGAATACCTTAGTCACATGTGGCTAAGCAGTTCTCTTGAATATTGTTTTCTACCTTTTCGGATTCGAGATACTATTTATGAAAAGGGACCTCTGGAGTTTTCTTTTCGCCTCTTTTTCAAACTCTCTAAACATGAAAAATATGTCAATTTATCCCTCCGTCGGACTCGTAAAGCTTAAACAACGTAGAACTTGTCACCATGACGAGGCTGAGTTACTCCTTCCTAGGGATTGTTAAACTTACTAGGATGGATTCATTCGAAGGATGAACTTATATGAAAATCATATGGTATCCTCTTCAAGCTTGTGATTAAAAATAAAGAGGTACTCGCTAGCAGTACCGGGGGGGAAATGGAAGAAAAGTGTGATTTGTACCTTATATAAAAGGCAACATGTCGCTCTTGAACATGAGACTCATATGTATCTTGTACGAGTTTGGGATATCCTCTTTTTGCCACTTTCCTTCCCAAGTTTTGGAAATCTGTTTGCCTTTTATTCGACCACCCATGTTGTCACCATGACCTTTTATCCCATTTTGAGTCAAATTATGCCAAACTATAGAGTTTTGTCGCCAATATGTTCAAGAGAAGTCCTATCTGCAAATTCAAACTTCCTATACTTATTTAACCCTCTTTGCAACAATCCTGAATCAGTCTTATAAATTTGAGATATCCTATGTTTCGTGTCAATGATGTGGGAAACTTTATGGCCCTCCTTTGATGAATCACTTCATGTCGACTTCAACTTATTATCTAGGAAGATGATTTAGAAACACCCTTTAAGTACCTTGGATCTTGCATGCCTCAATGGCAAGTTCTTCGCATTCAACGATAGGTTTAAATCACTAACCTTCTATCGAATGACTCTGTGAGTGTTTGACTTCAACTTTCTTGTTCACACTCGTGGATTGTGTTGTACCTTGAGAGCCATTGTCATTATTGGTGTTTTCTCTCCTACCTGTTAACGATTTACATCGTTGACGATAATTAGGTGGTTTATACCATGTTCGACTCTGACATGTTAATTCACATGATTAGATTTGTACTTTGGTTGGATCTAATAAATCCAGGTCGCATGGAGTTATTTAGCGTTCATGATTGTAGACATGATGCTTTCTAGTCGGATGACTGCGCCCATGTTGTGGATCCATACATATGATCCTTTATAGTCAAATGGATGCATCCATGTTATGGATCCATACATATGATCCTTTCTAGTCGAATGGTTGCATCCATGTCATGGATCCATACACATGATCCTTTCTATTAAGATAGTTTCACCCATGGCGTGGATTCGTATATTGTTAAATGCCTACTCGAAGATGTCATATATGTTGTATTATGTTTGATTTGCAGGTCTCCTGACAGTAGTTCTCCAATGTCCTTGCCTTGAATTGTAAAGCACTTTAGCCATCATTTCTTGTTCTAACTTCATGCTTTAGGTGGCATATGTTATACAATAATTTGTTGCACACCCTGTCTCATACCCTGAGCTATCGAAATTTTCCCAAAATGTCGCAAAGTGACAAAAGTTGTCAATGAATTCACCATGAAAAAAATTGATCATAGCATCCCTGAAGAAAAGAAGAAGAAATGCCTTGAAGTAATTGTGGAAGAGCTTGTCAAAAAACCCTATTTTCAAGCCCAGTGTTATTGTTACCAGTAAAACCCATTCTGGTAACCCTCTGCATAACTAATGGATAGCGAGGTCAGCGCAGGAATTATAGTGAAAATCCATGTTGATCCTCTTAAGGCAGTTTCTCCAAAAATGTAGCAGAAGCTTATTTTACTAGAAGCCTCGAGAATGGTGAGTTAGTTATTGTTGAATAAGGATATGGTCAAGTTCTCTCATTTTGAGTCCTTGATCCTAACTTTAGGGATCTTCCCCTTAATATGTGGAACTTCTTCCCCATTTTGTGGATCCCTAACTCCCTCTCCTTCCCTATAAATGCAATCCCTTACACCCTCAAATGGTTGGTCAGACTAGATTGGTCATGTTGCTGCTAAATTGTGCCTAATTACTACAAATTTGTGAAGGATAAAGGAGAGATTGAAAAGTCCTGGTTTGCACTTGGAAACCCATCCTGAAGGAGGCTTCCAAAATCAAGCCAATGGTTGTATGCTTCCCTCTTGTGTTTATTATTAATACAATGCATGTTTACTTTCCATAAGCGTGTCAATGACTACTTGCTTAGTATGATGCTCCTTGATTTTTCATATGGTTTACATTAGAATGCATATGCTATGTTTTCCCTTTGTTGTCTTTATTTGATCTTGCTTGAAAATATTTGTTCACAACAGAATAGTGAGGATCAAGCTTGGAAGTGAGGAGATCTATATCGACATCAAAAAGCGACCACATAGGAGTGAGGTAGGCCATCTTTCCTCTCTCATTTCATTCTGATTTAAACTAGGAGAGTTTTGCATGTATTTGTTTCGGTTGTTACTAGATCCACTCATTGGACTAGAGGGATCACTTCTATTCGTAGAAGGGATTTCCTAGTTAACACTAATGTGGGAAAGTTTCCTTGTTCCTCCACATTATCTCCACTATCATTGATGCTGGTAGAGGCCATTTTAAGAGCGATCATCCCTTGAACATGAATAACTCTTAGATTTAACCAGTTCATCCATCGCCTTAATGTGATGCTCTTCTCCTTGTCGAATGTTGCACCCATTCTTTCACATTGAATGATCTTCCCAAATTGTTGATCAAACTCGGCACTAACCGCCATACCTGTGACTGCCAATTTGCAATCGGAATGAACTGCTATGACTCTTCATAGTTGAAGTGAAGTATTAATCTTGTCTTCACTGATATTGGAATTTAATATTATTCCAATTATTTTCCACTTGGCCATCATCATGGCAGTTAATTATTTATTCCTCCATTTGTAATAAAAACATCCCATCTGCCTACTCTGACTCCCGAGAGGGTCCTGCCATACCTCAAAGCAATACTCAAGAAGGTGTGATTTGTCTCCTTTAATGCACCATTTATTCATTTTTATACATGACATCATGTATCTTATATCATTTTTCATGGAGCGTAACATATTTGTGTATTCTCTTGATATAAAATCAAAACCCCTTGATCTAAGGTAGTGCCTCTATTGACATGACTATTTGCCTCCCAATTATGGAAAAGATCATAATTTTTGAATTGAATTAGGAGAATTCCTATTGGGAGGAACATAGGAGAGTTCAAAGTCTGATTATTTCTTGATATTGGAACATAGGATAGAGTTCAGAGTCAGATTATTTTTTGATATTGGAACATAGGGTAGAGTTCAGAGTCTGATTATTTCTTGATATTGGAACATATTTGAATGATGACAATTGAATCTCCAACTATAATTAGATGGCATATACCTTTGGATATAAGTATCTTAAGTCCTTGGCAAAGCGATAAGGCTTCAACTTGATTATTATTTTCATTCCCAAATCCCCATGCATACCATGTTTTAATTATTCCATGAGGGTTATAGATCACCCCTCCCTCTCCTGCCTCCCCTGGATTAATTTTCGATGCACCATCAAAAAAAAATTGCAGTCGACCCAAGCTTCATTTCCATTCTTCAAATCTTTCCCAAACAATCTAATACATAAGGTAGGAATTTATAGGTCTTGAAGCTGACAGTATGATCTGGAGTTTATTTTATTGTATGCCAATATTTTTCATTGTTCTGAGGGTGTCTAGTTCCAAATCATCAAATCCTCTGACAAATATTACCTCAAAAAGAAATTGCATTCCTTTTATAGTTGTTGTTGCAGGAGAGATTTTTTTGTCTTGGAAAATTGCCTAATTGTGACATAACCAAAGGAACCAACAAAGATATTTTGGAACTTCCATTCAACATCTCATGATAATGGATTATTTGCTTTCATTAAAAATATATTGAGAGTTCTAGTGGACGAACATCTCAGACCAATCCATTGGAATGGAGTGGATTTGAATTAGCGGCTAAAGAGTGATTTTCCAAGTTTCCAAGGAGAAGGGGCAATCGAAAAAAATATGCTTGATATTTTCCTCCGCCTTACTGAAGAGAGCACATTGAGAAGGGCCTTGGATGTTCCTCTTTCTAAGGTTTTCCATTGTTAATATTTTCCCATGCACCAGTTCCCAACATCATTTTTTTACCTTTGGAATCCCATCCCTATTCCATATCTTATCCCATAGCCTTGAAGGGGGAAGGGAGGTTTTTAAGGAGGAGAGAACATCCTTCCTTCACAGTGTAGTGTTTTTTTTCCTCCCAACCATATGCATCTATCAAATTTGTGCATTGCGATTGGTGCAAATCCTTTCAGATGTTTTAGAAAATTGTGTCAATGATGGTGTAGGTTATATGGGAAATATATGTTTCTCCATCCACACCATGTTCCATTTTCATCCCAACTAGAGATATTGACTAGATGGTTTATGCCCTACTCTTCCATCCATTTAGCAAGTTTCTCGACCCCTTTATTTGATGAAGCTAACTTGACTGAGGGGGTACAATTCTTCCATATATGAATGTGTTTTCCATTGTCTGGCTACCATTCCAGATGCTCCAATAAGAAGAGAGCCACTCACTTGCATAACTTCCATATTTTAGTTCCTTTCCCTTCCTATGTCTTTCTTTCTGACTGAAGCAATCGATTCTTGTGAAAATATTTCCTTGTGAAGGCCTTTTTCCACCATTCATTGGTGTCTGAAAATGATCTCCCCACCAACTTAGCACTGAGAGCTAGATTCATATATTCATGCTCTTTGATGGCTAGATATCCCAAATTCTTTGGCAATATGACCCTATTCGAATTCACACCGTGGAATTTGTTTTAAATATTTTTACCTCCCTACCATAAGAACTTCTTAATTAAAATATTGATACTATGTGTTATATTCTTTGGAGCTAATAATCTTGAACCCAGGTACACCAGCAAAGAAAAAAGAACTGATTTGATAAGAATCAGTCTCCCTACCACACTCAACCATATTACTCCCCAATATTGGATTCTATTTTTGATTTTTTGCAGAACTGAATCCCATTCCTCTCGACACCTGCTTGAAAGAGATTGGAATGTCGAGATAAGAAAAGAAATTCTAGTCCTTGTTGACTGGGAAACCCAAGGGACGAGAAATTTTTCATAGATTAGGCTTAGAGAAATTCCATCCTATCAACAAATTATTTGTCTTGTTAAGAACTCCTCCAAATAGATGTAAATAGGAATCTAAGTTTTTTCTAAACCTTAATACGATGGTTCTTGAGGTTCCTCCTAGAAGAAGAGTATCGTCTGCAAACTGGGAATGCTCTAACATTTCTCGCAACTTAAACCTAGAATATCCCCCTCCAACCTGGAAATCTCTAGATTCTTGTTAAGGGATTTCGCCATAATCATGTAAAGAAGAGGTGATAGAGGGAATCCTTGATGAAGTCCTCTCAAGGTCGCAAAGAAGGGAGAAGGCATATCATTAACTAGATGGGAGATCTAAGGGGATCCTATGCAAACTTTATCCCATTTGACGAGTTCAATACAAAATCAAAACTTTTATAATACATTCTAGAGGAAAAAGTGATTTACTGAGTCAAATGTGTTAGCCATATCAAATTTGACGACCATTCCTTCTTCTCTAGCTTCCTTGCTTGAGTTAATGACTTCCTGAAACATAATAACATTGTCCAAAATGTTCCCTTTTTGCATGAAACCTCCTTGATTCTCAGAGATGAATGTATGGAGAAAAAGATTTATTTGATTTAAAATTAATTTTGTTAGGATCTTATATGATGATTTGCATAGCAAGATTGGCCGAAAAATTAGGAAGTTGATTGGATTTGTGTACTTGGGATGAGATCTAAAAAGGAATAATTCATACATCCTCCCAATTTCTTTTTGATTCTGGAATGATTCAACATTCATAGGATATAATTTTTTATCATTGGCCAAAAGAGTCTATAAAATCTTATTGAGCACCCATCAAGGTCAAGAGCTTTCCCATGATATAAAGAGTAGATGGCATATTTAACTTTTGTTTCCTTTATTTCAGCTAAAAGATTATGATTAATCACAGGAGAGATCACTTGAGGAATCGAATGGAGAAAATCAGAAGCTTAATCAAGAGAGATTTTATATGCACTCAGTAAATATTTAAAGAAGTTGTAAGCCTCCTCCTTGATCTCCTAAAAATATCTTACCCTTTGTATTCCTTAAGGCACTATTTCCTTGATTTTGTTTCTCACCTCCTATGCTTTGGCTTACTTATGGAAGAAGGACATGTTGGATTCCCTGACTTGCAACCACAGAATACGAGACTTTAGGCACCAAACATTTTCTTCTTATCTACTTAAGGATACTATTTTTTGGGTGAGAACTCTTTCTTGGTGCAGATGTTTTTCCTCTATTTGAGCCTCCTCCATCATTTTGTAGTCCTCTTTTAATTGTTGAACCTTGTCTCTATGTTTTTTACTAGGAGATTGATAGCTCTCTTTAAACCATTTCCTTAAAGCCATCTTCACATTACGAAGCTTTGATTCCCAAAAAGAGTGTGGGGAGCCTTGAACACGAATGTGTCAGGCTTGCTCCACCAACAACCTCACTCCTTCGGATTTTAGCCAATCAGAATTACATATGAAGCGTATTGGACCAAGATTTTCGAACTTCTCTAGTCTTAGTGAGATTGGACAATGATCTAATTCTCCTTGAGATTTTATTGTCGATGCACAATCTAATCCTTTAAGGATTCAATTACTGTGTATCAACAAGCAATCCAGACGAAAAACTATATAATGATCCCTTTTTTTGTTGGACCAAGTTTATTTTCCTACTTTTGGAACAACATCCACCAGAGCCCAACCAACCATTAAATGATCCATTCTTTCTCTAAATGGGTATCGAACTATTGTACCTCCTCTTTGTTCTGCTAGATTCAGAATATTGCTAAAGTTCGCTCTTATCACACTGTTTAGATGCATATTTCGATTTTTTAGATCTTCCACTGAATAAATAAATAAAATAAATAATAATAATAATAATTAAAAGGATTTGCTTTTCATATGTTTTCTCTCCTTGGAAAAAAGTATGTTGTCACCAACAGGTTAGCTTATTTAACTCACAAAAATAAAATCACAAAGAAAATAACAACTTATTAATGATGGTGCATACATCTTCTCACAGTGTCAACTCCCTTGGAAAAAGGTCTCTCCTCATATGTAACCTCCCTTCCCTTTTGTAGAAAATTTTGTAGATTCACAAGCTCATGCAATGTACTAAAGCACATGACAAGAATCTACTTCTACTTTTAGCCAACGAAAGCCAAAAGATTGATGAAAACAATATGAACAAGAAGAAGATAAATCAATGGCACATAACACAAGATGAATCTGGGGAAATCCACTGCTAAAAACCCCGCTATATGTATTACATATATTAGAAATATTAGTGAAGATACAAAGCTTGTTCTCACTAGAACAATTCCACACTAGTATGCTCAACTCTCTCATCTCATAAGCTAGCCCTTGGCCAAATCCTAAGCCAATTATGCAGCTCTCCAAGCCCCTAATCTTTTATGTTATTCCTAGGATGAATAGCATGTATTTAAAGGGAGCTCATGCTTCCAAAATAGTGCAATCCAAACATAGGATCAATCTCTGATGCATGCATGATATTTACACTCTAGTAAATGATACAATTGATAATACATTATCCCTGCACTCTAGTCTCAAGTGGGTCTTTCTCATAATTGACATGCATGAGTTTCTAATGAGGGAATCTTTAGTTAACTGGAGTAGCACTAGTGGATGCACTAGTGCACCAACTAGCTGTTAGTCCTCTATTAGTTCCAAAAGCACTTTGGAATTAATTTAATTGGACTTAACTCAGTAAACTAAGTGGTCTAATTTCAAATTTAATTTAAACTCATACTGGACCCTTAAAGCTTAGGGAGAAGATATACATGACTATAGAAAGACTTCCACCTCAAAATTCCTAAGATGATTAAGTTAATTAAACTTAATTAACTATTTACAAGTTGTTATAAGAATATAATTCAATTTTAATTCTCAATTCAAGGACAAATTAAACTGGAATTTACATCTTGAAAATGTCTTTGCCAAAATGTCAACATCTTTCTCCTCCATGGGAATGTACTCTAACAACATAATCTGCCTCAATACACAATCTTTGAGATGATGATATCGGGCATCAATATGCTTGGATTGATCATGAAAAACGGGACTTTTAGAGAGTTTGATAAAACTTTGATTATCATAGTAAATCACAGTTGGATCCATCTGCTTACCAAACAAAACAACCAGGATCTTCCTCATCCATATGGCCTCATATGATGCCTAACTCGCATCCATGTACTCTGCCTCTACCGAACTGAGTGCAACCGTTCTTTGTTTCCTGTTGTACCAAGAAATTGTCGCTGACCCAATATTGAAGATCCCTCTTGATGTGCTCTTCCTATCGAATGGACTCCCTACCTAATCTGCATTGGTGAAGCCTTGAAGCTTCACTCCCTTTGTATGTTTGTACCATAATCCATACTGAGAAGTGCCCCTGAGGTGTCTCAACACATGCTTTTCTGCCTTCCAATACAGCTTGGTAGGCCTAACCATCGCTTGACTAAGTTGGTTAACTGCATAGCACATATCTGGACATGTGTTTAGTAAGTACATGAGTGAACAATAGCTTCCACTACTTCCCTTGAAGTAGCATCCTCCTTCCTCCAGTTACCTGTTAAAGGAGTCTCCATGGGTTTGTTGCTCTCCATGCAGAATCTCCTAAGTATCTCATTGGCATACCTTTCCTGAGACACAAAAAACTCCCCATCTCCCTTCCACACCTCCATGCTAATAAATTAATGCATGAGCCCAATTTCCTTCATCTCAAACTCTCTTGCAAGGTCCTCCTTGCAAGACTTGAACAGTTGATCATCACCTATCAGTGTGGGATCATCAACATAAAGTAAAATGATCAACAATTTACCTTCCACCACTATGTCATACAGGTTCGCATCTACTTCACTCTTCATGAAGCCCAACTCAATGAAGTAGTTATCTATCCTTGTGTACCAAACATGGGGTGCTTGCTTCAGCCAATACAATGCTCTCTTGAGCCGACAGACATGCGACTCACAGTCAAAGGTCTCAAAACCTTCAGGCTTCTTTATGTACACCTATTCCTCAATAATGCCATTAAAGAAGGTTGTCTTCACATCCATCTGATGTATTTTCCAACCAATCTGTGTTGATAGTGCCAATATAGATCTGATTGATGAGTACCTTGCAATAGGAGCAAAGGTCTTATTAGCACTCCAGGAAACTCTCCTAGTTTGCAGATCGGAGATGCCTGGTAACATATAATCTTCAATATTGTTCTCTAAACTATTGGAATAAATGATGGTTTGGATCAAGTTAGATAACCATTTCAGCTCTATTCTCACTCAATAAATGCAAGAACACTCTCCCCAATACAAGGCTTTATACCACTAATGCTCAATAATTTATATATTCAGTAGATATATGGGGAACACTAACTATACCAGCAGATTACATACATAAACATAAATGAATGGCTAGCTACAGACAGAAAAAGAGAATACTACATGTACTAGCAGATGCATATATGACCACACATGGATGGCTAGCTATAGGCAGCAAAGAAGCTTGCAAATCTAATATATCAAAATAGAGATAAGATGATAGTTGTTTGGCCTTAGACACAAAGAAAACATGAACAAATTGTTCAAGTGCAAGCATAGAACAACAGAGAGAATGGACATTGAACATATAATGGAAAAAGAATCTTATATAGCTTAAAATGAAGATGAGAAGCTTGAATGAACAGAGTAGGAATAATATCCAAAAGTCGAACCCCTATTACATCTAGTTTTCAGCCTTTTATAAGCCTTTACAATGCTCCTGAGTTCTTAAAGGCTCGAGGTGTCTTAATCCATCCTCCCTGTCTCCTTAACAACTTTGATACCCTCTAGGTAAGCATGGCTTTGGAGGTTTCTTCTTCTGACAGAAGAGTAACCACTTTCTGATATTTTGGTTGCACTGGCAGGGAGCTCTCTCTCTTGATAGAGATGCCCAGAATCTCTTCTATTGTTTTCGGCTGTGTCGCGTTGTACTGCTCCATGATGTATCTAATTCGAGTTGTGTTGTGTTGTAGATGCCCATGATATTTATGTTTCGGGCTAGTTGGGCATGTTGTGGCCCTTCCAATGATTTTAACAATGCATGCTTCTATTATGGTGGAATAGTACTACCCCTCTGGTGGACTTCTGTTGAAAATAATGTATATTTCTGTTTTAAATAGAATACACAACCATCACTGCTAAATCCTACCTTCTTTGTCCTTTCAGACCTCAAAGGTCTTCAAAAATGGTTTATTATCCTCTTGAGTCCGCCCCAGTCGCTATCGAAATTCGCAAAACCTGCACCCTGTGGAACAGTATATATTTGAACTCTAAAAACCATCAGGTCTAGACTTCATCGCTATCGGTGATGTCATGGTTCCTGTGTATTTATTTAAATAATGAAATATATGAAAAATGCAATAAAAATGACCAAGTCGCGGACTTCAAATATTATATAATATCATTCCCTATCGCTATCGGCGATGTCATGTGATCCTTCGTATTTTTCTTAAACAACGAAATACATTAAAATACATTGAAAATGGCTTTAGAGCGGACCTCAAGTTTTATGCATTCTTATCTATATAACCGTTGGGTTCAGTTATCAGGTCACACCCGTATATATGTAAATGCCCCGCCCCGTGGTTAGCATTGATAGCGATATACCAATGGGACTTTTCGCAATCGCTAATCACTCAACACTCGAGTCCTTTATATAACATAACTATACTCCCCGCTAATGCAACCCACCGATCTGATCATCAGCGATCGCTAATCGGCGGTGTCATGCACCTGCCTTTAGACTGTCACCTCTACCCAGCCGATATGCAATTTTCCACCTAGATCTTGGTCGTTGATCAACCAGATATAACGATGGTTGTGCAATGCCTATTCAAGCCTACGCCTGTGGGTTTTTTCACTATTTTCCTTTGGTTTTTTGCCTCCCGATAGTGATTTTCAGCCCTTCCAAGGGCTTTCCTCTTGCACCGATTTTGATCATTAGATGACCTTTGAGCCAAAATTGAAAATGTTGAGGGCATAAATGGATCCATTGGCACGATTTTTAAGCACACTTGGAGACTTTGGGGCAATTGGATCCATTTTTGGGCCATTTGCCTCTAAGGCTGACATTGGCTCCTTCTAGGGATGAAATCCTCCCTGTGAGGTTTCAAGAACCATACATCAATGCCTTTCCTGTAAAACCAAAATTAAATCTTCCTCTTAGTGTTGCATTGGGCATGGAGTCTTTTTAGCATAAAATAAAATAAAAATTGAAAGAAAAACATATTTACAATACCAAGGCTTTAAGGCCTTAAATCAAAATAAAGTTTCAAGAACCACCCATTTACTGGGCTACCAAAAGTATCTCCTCCTTCCAGACTGTGCAGAATGAATGTATTGTTCTGCTGAACTTGAGTGATGACAAAAGGACCTGTCCATAAGGAATCAAGCTTGCCATGATTACCTCTCTTTTCCTTAAATGCGTCCCATTTAAGCACCCAATCACCAAGTTTGAAATTGTCCACTTTTGCCTTCCTGTCAAAGGTTTCTTTGATTGCCTTTTGATGAGCCTTGAATTTCTCAACCAGCTGCTCTCTTATCTACGGTAGTTCAACCATGTTATTCATTCTTCTTACCATATCATTCTCTTCATCTTGTTCTTCTTGCAAGAACTTAGCCATAGGGAGAATGAACTGGATGGGGAAAACAACATCAGCACCATAAACCAGTTTGAATGGAGAATTCCCTATGGAATTTTTTATGGTAACTCTGTCAGCGCATAGTGCAAATTTCAACTTAGAACCCCAACTATTTTTGTTGTCCTCTAATAGCTTTTTGATTACCCTTACCATACTTTTGTTAGATGATTCTGCTATGCCATTGCCTTGAGGATAATATGAGGTAGAATGCACCACTTGAATGCCCATGGATTTAGTCACATCTATCAACTCTTTTGCGTTGAAATTTTCTACGTTAACAGTGACTAGTATGGTCGGGCAACCAAATCTAGTGAAAATATTCTCATTCAAGAATTTTATGACAACCTAATGGTTGGTATTCTTAGTGGGTATAGCCTCAATACACTTGGTGAAATAATTGGTGGCTACTAAAATCCATTTGAGTTGGCCACTGGAATGTGGGTTGATTTCACCTATAAAGTCTAAGCCCCACTGTTGGAAGGGACCATTGACATGTACTAGTTTCAGGGGCAGAGATTTTAGTTGTTGTCTTCCTGCAAACCTATGACACTTGTCACAAGATTTTACAAAAGAAAAGACATTAGAGAATAGAGTAGGCCAATAATATCCAGACCTCAATATTTTGTGAGTTGTGGTTTTCCAATAATGATGACCTCCACAGATGCTAGAATGGAACTGGTGCATGACTTCCACAGATTATTCTTTATCTAGACACCTCAAGAGGATTCCTGATGGGTCTTTCCAATAAAGTAGATTTTTATAAATATAGAATTTGGCTGATCTGAGTTTAATGGCACGAGCTTGACTTGAGCTAAGCCCTGGAGGGACTTCTAACATTTGCAAAAAATGAACTATGTTGTAATACCATTCACATGTGGCTAGATTTTTGGCGAAAGACTAATTCCGCTCTTGCTCTTCTCCTGCTCCCTCTACCTGCTCATAATCTAAATTCAGACTCATGGAATTTATGTCTAACAAGATGCAATTCTCTTCATCCATAAGTTTAGCCAAGCCTTGGCCTTTGACAAGCTTAGTGGGCTTCACCTCTATGTTAAATTCTATGAATTTTGCAATCCATTTGGTTCTCTTCCCATCAATATCTGGTTGCGTTAAGACATCTTTTACTGAGGCTGAAGGTACATATGCAACCACTTTGGAATGCAAAATATAAATTCTGAATATTTTTAAAGATTTTATGAGAGCATAAGCTTGTTTTTCAATAAGGTCGTACCTTAATTCAACATCCCTTAGAGTTTTGCTGAAAAATGCCACGGGATGCTCTATGCCTTCATCATTTTTCTACAAAAAAACTATTGCAAGAGTATCATAAGAGGCAAAAGGGAAGATGCAAAACTCCTTAGTGTAATCTAGGCTAAATAGAGTGGGATCTTCCATGATAGCTTTCTTGATGGCTTCAAAAGAGCTTCTTGAAGCATCTATCCATTTTATTTCTGCTCCTTTCTTCACCATGGAATTGATGTGCTTTACAAGCTCTACAAAGTTTGGAATGAACCTCCTTACAAAGTTAATCTTACCCAAGAAGGATTGAATGTCCCTTTTTGACCTTGGGATGGACAATATCTGAATGGCTTGAACCCTGGTTGGATCAATCTTCACACCTTCAGTAGAAACAATATGTCCCAGAAGTTTGCCTTCTTCTAGAGCAAACTATGACTTCTTTCGGTTGACTGAAATTCCAAATTGTCTGCACTTTAGGAAGACCTTCTTCAAATGTTGTAAATGGTCTTTGTGGCTACTGGAGAAGATTGTTATGTCATCAAGATAAATAAGGGAAAACTTGCCCTTCTCTCCCACAAACGCTATTTCCATGGCCCTATGAAAAGTAGCCCCAACATTCATTAGTTCGAAAGGCATCTTGGAGTACATGAAAGTGCCCCAAGGAGTAGTGAAGGCAGTCTTTTCCTAATCTTTAGGATCTAAAACTATCTGATTGTAACCTGAAAATCCATCTAAGAAAGACATGACTTTAGCCCTTGAAACTCTTTGCAGCAAGTGTTCCATCTTGGGCAGGAGATAGTTATCTTTTTTAGAGCACTTGTTCAGATTTCTGATGTCGACACAAACCCTTATTTCTCCATTTTTATTTCTTACCACCACAAGGTTGGCTACCCACTTTGAATACCTTAGGGGGACTATGATTTTGGCAACCAACAGCTTCTTCATTTCTTTCTCGATCAAAGGCAATAGGAGAGGGCTGATAGGTCTTAATTTTTGCTTAAAAGGGATGGCGTTCTTTTCCAGCGGGATCTTATGATGAATGATGTCTGCATCATAGGTTTTAAGATCGTTGTATTCCCAAGAAAAAAATATCAATGAATTGCTTCATGAGGGTGAAATAGTCGAAATTTTGGGTAGAGGATAAATGCGTTGCCAGATTTATGTTTTTTGGACAGGCTGGGTTGCCTATATTGTGTTTATAGAGAGAAAACTCGTTCTCTATTTTGATTGCATTATAGGGCACGTCCTTATGATCGAACAGCCTCTCTAGAGGCACCAATCCATTTGTTATGTGATTACTTGGCAGCTGAGCGATGCTTCTTTGGCAAATTTCACTTTTGAACTTGGACTGACCGCATTCTTCCATGGTTTCGTTTTCCTGGTTGATGTGTGTTTCAGAAAATTCCTCCACGACTTGCAAAAACTTGTTAATTTCCTCATCATCCTCAAAAACCCTCCAATATTTGACATTGTCATGCAAAGACAGTTTGTATCTTATATGAACTTCATATGTCAATTTTGAAGGCAACAAAGGCATAAACATGCTAGCAAAGACAACAAGGGAGGCGGCAAGCTGGTTCTTTATTCTTGGAATATAAGAAATGTTGAAATCATTAAAAGAATCCTTGAGCCTCCATACCTCATCTCTATATGCCTTCAGCCTTGGATGCTTCGCATGAAAAGTTTTATTTACCTGCTGAATAATGAGATCTGTGTCTCTGAACAGTTTCAGGCCTTTGATGCCCATTTCTTTAGCAGTGCTTAAGCCCAGAATTAAAGCTTCATACTCTACGATGTTGTTTGTGACCTAAAAGGTTAATTTGAACGATAAGTGAATATATTCCTGCGTTGGGGACACCAGGACTACGCCTGCTCTTGCAGCCTCTTTAGAGCAAGCCCCATCAAAAAACATATCCCAAACCTGTGGGTTTTCTTCCTCTACAATCTGGCAAACTGGTTTCTTGAGCTGTGTGGAGGCCAACTGAGAATCTTCGATATGGAGAATACATGCTCCAAAATCGATGTCAACAGAATATATGGGATGATTGGTGGGATTCCTTTCATCGCTAATTATATAAGCCAACTGCACATCTTTGTATCTCTTTCTCTCTCCTCCGAATACTGGGACAGTAGCATAAGACAGATCATTTTGTAATGATCCACCTAGTCTCTTGATCCAACCTCTGGAAAGTAACATAATGAACTTGTGGGGTACATCTGCTACCACAATATCCATCATGCTTTTCATGGGCAGCTGAGACAAAGTGATGGCTAGGTCTTTGATTAATCCCAAACATTTCACTTTTATAAATTCAAAAGGGAACAGGTCATGATAACACTTGGTAATGTCTAGACCCAGCTCATCCATGACAGCCTTGGGCATTAGATTATGGCTAGCTCTGGTGTCCAGAAGGAAGTTGTGAAGGATTTTATCATGAATAGTCAGAGAGATAGAATTATGGGGAGCTATATTCACAATTTTCAATCTTGGGCTAAGAATAACAACCAGCTTATTGTCTTGCAGATTCACACAACCAGTGGAGGCTTGGATGGCTTTAGGCTCAAGGGCCTCGAGGATGGATCTTTTGAAGGACTCATTCTTCAATAGTTCAATCAGAGGCATGGGTATTTTTAGCTTCTGAATTTCTGATTAAAAGTTGAAAGGAGAAGAAGACTTGTTGAGGCCTCTTACCTCATGAGCTGGAGCTTTGAGGATGATGGGATCAACGACCGGTTGTTTTTGCTTAGTAGCTTGTTGTACTGTAGGGACAGTAGATCTTTGAACAAGATTTTCCTTGGCATCATTTACCTTTGACCTCAGATTATATTTTGTTGATCTATAGTTTGTAAAGTGGCTTCACCATCCCATTCTTAGTTAATCTGGTCATTGGATAATGACCTTTCATAGGTAGCTGAGGTCAAAAAAGAGGAATTGCCTTTTTCTTCCAGACAATGGATCTCATCCTCTTCTTCAAACTGCTCTTCTTCCATGACTGTATTTTGAAAAGGAGCCCTCACCGTTTGGTCTTCATTAGCATCTTTGTTTCTTTGCAAAATCTGCAATTTCTCATTAGTTCTTCTATATGGATTTGGATTTGGATTTCTAGGAGAAAAGGTATTAGGAGCTCTCCCCTTCCCCAGGTGCTGCTCAACCTTTAGTTTGGAGATTTCAGAGGCTAGTGACTCTATCATTTTGGTCATTTTATCTATCTTATGATCAGAGGATGATGAAGACTTGCCTCTCTATCTTCTTCTATCAACATTTCCCTTGAGTTTCTCTACAGCCATGATGTTTGATTCCACTTCCAAGGCTTCATCTTGCATGTCAGCCAAAGTGGTACATCACCTCTCTCTCAACAATACGCAGAAGTCGGAGTCAAAAGCATTGGCATAGGTGAGTTTAGCAGAGGTAGTAGTGGATTTTACTTCAACTGGTATCTTGTTGTACATACAGTTAAACCTTTTGTTAAAATTAGACAGCAACTCACCATTTTCTCTCTTTAAGTTTCCAAATTCAGTGTGGTAGTAGAGGAGGTCCTTTTTATTCCCCCCAATGCTTCATAAATGCATCATCTAAAGCTTTGATATCTGCTATAGATATTGGGGTTAATTCGCCGAACCATTTCCTGGCCTCTCCATCTAGGCTTTGGACAAATACTCTCATCTACACATCATCCTCACTAATGTCCAGATTATCAACATAGCTATAGAATGACACTAAATGTTCTTCAGCAGTAACACCTTCAGTCCTAGTGAATTTAGGCCTATATTTATGGTATTCTCCAGTAGGCATGGCATTTAAAGGGGTGGGCAGTGTTAGAGGGCCATACCTAGCAGCTATGATTCTTTCCATTTTAGTAGGTGCTTGTGGACCTGCCATAGTTGTGCTGGCTAAAAAGGTACTGGAATTCTGAATGACAGAGGGCTAAGAAGTGACTGACAAGACTAAAGGAGCATGATGGATAGGAGGTGAGGTTTCCTTTGGGCTTACAACAAAAGGAGAACCTAAAGAATGAGGAGCTTTATGAATTTCTAAGAGTTTTTCTTCACTCCTAGTATTAGAATTTGTACTCTCAACATGTATTTGTTCTATTGTGGGATTTTCTTGAAAAGATATAGAATATTGTTTAGGTTTACCTGAACCTGATGCTCCTTTCTGCAATACCTTTTTTTCTTTGATGATCTTTTCAGGGTTAGGTACTAGATCAGCTTGTGACTTCTGAGGGTTTCTCTGAGTATGCCTCACAAACTGAGCCAGAACTATGAAGTGGAGTCACCAAGAGGTTCGACCTCCAGTAGAGTTGCCAGATAGATGATTACAACCAAAAATGTGCCCAAACTTTGTGTATCATCAAAGCTGGATATGTATCATTTCCTAGGGAAGTTGAGATTCAATTTCCTCTCCCCAGCAATGGCGCCAATTATGTTAGCACTCTAGGAAACTCTCCTAGGTTGCAGATCAGAGATGCTTGGTAAAAAATATCTTCAATATTGTTCTCTGAACTATTGGAATAAATGATGGTTTGGATCAAGTTATATAACCATTTCAACTCTATTCTCACTCAATACATGCATGAACACTCTCACCAATACAAGGCTTTAGACCACTAATGCTCAATAATTTATATATTCAATAGATAGATGGGGAACATTGACTGTACCAGCAAATTACATATAAACATAAATGAATGGCTAGCTAAAGGCAAAAAACGAGAATACTAACTGTAATGGTAGATGCATATATGACCACACATGGATGGCTAGCTACAAGCAGCAAAGAAGCTTGCAAATCTAATATATCAAAGCAGAGATAAGATGACATTGTCTGGCCTTAGACACAAAGAAAACATGAACAAATTGTTCAAGTACAATCTTAGAACAACAAAGAGAATGGACATTGAACATATAATGGAAAAATAAGCTTATATTTCTTAGAATGAAGATGAGAAGCTTGAATGAATAGAGGAGAAATAATCTCCAAAAGTTGAACCTCTATTACATCTAGTTTTCAACCTTTTATAAGCCTTCACAATGCTCCTGAGCTCTCAAAGGCTCAGAGTTTCTTAATCCATCCTCCCTGTCTACTTAACAACTTGATGCCCTCTAGACAAGCATGGCTTCAGACATTTCTTCTTCTGACAGGAGAGTAACTGCTTTCTGATATTTTGGGTGCGCTGGCAGGGAGCTCTCTCTCTTGAAAGAGATGCCCACATTCTCTTCTGTTGTTTTCCGCTGTGTCATGTTGTGTTTCTCCATGATGTATCTGATTCAGGTTGTGTTGTGCTGTAGATGCCCATGATATTTCTGTTTCGGGCTAATTGGGCATGTTGTGGCCCTTCCAATGATTTTAACAATGCATGCTTTTGTTATGGCGGAACAACGCTACCCCTGTGGTGGTCCTCTGTTGAAAACAATGTATATTTGTGCTTTAAACAAAAAACACAACCATCACTGCTAAATCCCGCCTTATCTGTCCTTTCGGACCTCAAAGATCTTCAAAAATGGTTTATTCTCCTCTCGGGTCCGCCCCAGTCGTTATCGCAATTTGCAAAAGCCTGCACCCTGTGTGTTTTCCTTGTATTTGGAAATCTGCCAAAAACACTAAAAATCATGTGAAATCGGCTTTGGCGGACCTGGAATAGTATATATTTGAACTCTGAAACCCATCGGGTCCAGACTTCATCGCTATCGCCGTTGTCATGGTTATTGTGTATTTCGTTAAATAATGAAATATATGAAAAATACAATAAAAATGGCCAAGCCGCAAACTTCAAATATTATATAATATCATTCCCAAACCCTTTTGGGTTCGGGCTATATGGCTATCGGTGTTGTCATGTGCTCCTTCATATTTCGTTTGAACAACGAAATACATTAAAATACATTGAAAATGGCTTTAGCGCGGACCTCAAGTTTTATGCAATCTTATTTATATAACCATCGGGTCCGGTTATCGTGTCACACCCGTATATATGTAAATGCCCCGCCTCGTGGTTAGCATCGATAGCGATATAACGATGTGACTTGTCGCAATCACTTATTGCTCAACACTCGAGTCCTTTATATAACATAACTATACTCCCCGCTGATGCGACCTGTCGATCCGATCATCGGCGATCGCCGATCGGCGGTGTCATGCACCCGCCTTTAGACTGTCACCTTTGCCCAGCCGATATGTGATTTTCCACCTAGATCTTGGTCGTTGATTGGCTAGATCTAACGATGGCTATGCAATGCCTTTTCAAGCCCACGTCTGTGGGCTTTTTCACTGTTTTCCTTTGGTTTTTTGCCTCCCGATAGTGATTTTCAGCCCTTCCAAGGGCTTTCCTCTTGTTCTGATTTGGATCATTAGATGATCGTTGAGCCAAAATTGAAAATGTTGAGGGCATAAATGGATCCATTGGCACGAATTTTAAGCACACTTGGAGACTTTGGGGCAATTGGATCCATTTTTGGGCCATTTTCCTCCAAGGCTAACAGGTATCATCATACTCAATCCCCTCTACCTGTGAAAAGCCGCAGACCACAAATCTAGCCTTATGCTTCTCCACACTACCATATGCAGATTGGTTTACCTTTTAAAGCCAAAGGGAGCCCACCACTGACTTGTTCGCTAGTCTCAAGACCACATCCCAAACACTATTATGAACTATGGAGTCATACTCCTCCACCATGGCATCAACCCAAACTGACTGTTGCACTGCTTACTTAAAGGGAGATGGCTCTATCACAACACATTTTCCCATAAGAGCCATGTATCCAACGTACCTCTAAGGTGACCTCCTCTACCTGTGCTAAGAATTGGGTGCTCCCACATTCTCCCGTGCATCATCCAACAATCTGTGAGCCTCTTTGGTGCACTTTCTTCCCTCTCTGGAAGACTATGCCTGAGTGGATGCCTCCACTCTCGGATCCTATGGATGTGGCTTATCCACATAAATATGAGGCTCCTCAACCTTAGGAGCTAAAATATCCTCATCCACATATAGCTCAAGCTCCCTCTCAAGGGAAAATCGCATGGCCTTCTCCTCATCGAATCTGAAATCCCTGTGAACCACTATCATCCTATTGGTCGTCAAGTACACCTGATAGTTGTGAGGTGTATCAGTTTACTCCACAAATACCTGCAACTTTATTGTAGACGCAATCTTCTTCCGTGCATCTTTGGTCACATGGAAATATACCAATGACCCAAAAATCCTTAAGTGACCAATATATGTCCTCTTATCAGAATAAGCCTCCTCTGGTGTCTTCATCTCAAGTATCTGATGTGGGCTACAGCTCTGAACATAAACTGTTGTGTTGTGTGCCTCATCCCACAAGTGTAGTGGTAGGCCCTAATCATGCAACATCGCCCTCATTGCCCCTACTATGCTTTTGTTCTTCCTCTCGGCCTCCCCATTCTGCTAAGGGTTATGGGGTGTCTCAAACTTCCGTTAAATCCTTTTCGCTGCACAAAAGTTCTTAAACTAGTTTGAGACATACTCACCATCGTCATCACTCCATAGAGATTTAACCTTCTTGCCTGACTCGTTTTCCACCAATTCTTTAAACTCACAAAAATTTGTGAAAGTGTTATCCTTTTTCTGCATGAAAAATATCCAACATTTTCGAGACAATTCATCAACAAATATAACATAATACTTGTGTTTGGCTATGGATGTTGTCGAGAATGATCCACACACATCTGAATGGACTCACTCTAGAATAGCCTATGCTCGACTATCTTTGTCGTGAAAGGATGACATGGTGTATTTTCCCAAAGTACACCCCTTGCATGTATCAACTTCCTCAAGTGTACCTTTAGGAAGACCAGTATAGATCTATTGCAATATCTTCAAAGCCCCATGATGCAAGTGGCCTAATTGCCTGTGCCAAAACACGCCAACGTCTCGGCTCTTCACCCTTTCTACTTTTGTGCTCAAATAAGCACACTCCTCTACCTCCAACTTATAGAGATTATTCACCTGAATCTCTATCTTCTTTACTTGACCTATGGCCATGTGTTGAAGGAATGCCTTTCCTTTCGAGAAGATCACGTCATAGCCTCTATCCTCAAGCATGGCAACGAATACCAAGTTCTTCTTCAACCTAGGAACATACATAACATTCTTCAAGGTGAGTGGAGCCCCATGATCCCTCTAAAAAGTAATCATGTCCAATGCAGTAACACTATACTTCTCGTCGTCACCCATCTCAATACGCATATGGAGATCTTTCTCCTCCAAGTCATTAAATAACTCTTTGTCGCCAATCATGTGGAATGAAGCTCCATTGTCTAAGTACCATACACTTCCCATCATTGATGACACCATTCACTCAACAAAGGAAAAGTCCAATTTGAATTGAGAGGCCAAAGCCTCACCCATCGCTCCTCCTGAGGACTTCTTCTTGGACTTCTTAAGTGGACAATTTGTAGAAAAATGGCCCAGCTCATGACAGTGAAAGCACTTAACTTTCATCATGTCTTTCTTCTTACCTCCATGATAAGAATTTGATTTGGAATGTGAAGCTTTCCCTTTCCCCTTCTTTGCCTTAATCTCTAAGGCACAATTCTCTTCATCATCAGTCCTTGATGAAGAGTCATCCTTGGTGTTCCTCCCAATCTCCTCCTACATCAAATCCAACCACAGTCGTACCTAATCTGGCAGCTTCTCCCGACCATTGACAGAGTCCTGATAACTATGCCAACTCTTTGGGAGTTCTAGAAGAGCAAGACTCACCATATTATCCTCGGAAACCGTGATTCCAACACTTCCAAGTTCATCATGACACTGAGTGAACTTGGTCAAGTATTTTGGAATTGTCTCACCTTTCTCCATTTTGATTTTTTGAATTTTGTCCTTCAATGTCAATTTCCTTTGGTCACTATTGTTTTGATACAAATCCGTCAATTTTTTCCACATAGCAGACGAAGTTTCCTTTCCATGGAGACTTGAGACAATGTGGTCTCGAACTCCCTTAAGGATTATCCACCTAGACTTCGCCACACACTTCTTCCATTCGGCCAAATTTTTTGCATCCGATGTTACTGGCTTAGGAATTTTCTTATTCAACGAATTCCTTCAAGACATTATCCTCTAGCACAGCCTCCATTCTGTCCCTCTAGGCTATAAAATTCGCGCTGCCTTCCAAGGCATACTTGAGTCGCAAACCGTAGAACGCCATATGTCGATCCTCAAGTATGTATTGCAAATTTGAATTTCACCTGTAACCCAAAACTCAAAACTTCGAAATCTCCTCTAGTATGCTTTTCTCAGCTCCGATACCACGTAGAAAATAATGTAGATTCACAAGCTCATGCAATGTATTAAAGCACAAGACAAGGATCTACTTCTACTTTCAGCCAGCAGAAGCCAAGAGATCGATGAAAATAATATGGACAAGAAGAAGATAAATCAATGTTGCATAACACAAGATGTAACTGGGTAAAGCCACTGCTTAAAACCCTGCTATCTTTATTGCATATATCATAAATATGAGTGAATATACAAAGCTTGTTCTCACTAGAACAATTCTACACAAGTATTCTCAACTCTCTCAGCTCACAAGCTAGCTTTTTGCCAAATCCTTAGCCAGTTTTTTAGCCCTCCAAGCCCCTAATCTCTTGTGTTATTCCTAGGATGAACATCTTGTATTTAAAGAGAATTCATGCTTCCAAAATAGCGCAACCCAAACATAGGATCAATCTATGATGCATGCATGATATTTACGCTCCAGTAA
The DNA here is from genome assembly GCA_000404065.3 of Pinus taeda. Taxonomy (NCBI): domain Eukaryota; kingdom Viridiplantae; phylum Streptophyta; class Pinopsida; order Pinales; family Pinaceae; genus Pinus; species Pinus taeda. The sequence continues at coordinate 40,339 of APFE030832298.1, forward strand.
ATAATACAACTTATAGTACAATGTCCCTGCACTCTAGTCTCAACTAGGTCTTTCTCAAAATCGACAAGCATGAGTTTCTGATGAGGGAATCTTCAGTTAACTGGAGTAGCACTAGTGGATGCACTAGTGCACCAACTGACTGGTAGTCCTCTATTAGTTACACAAACAGTTTGGAACTAATTTGACTTAACTTAACTCAGTAAACTGAGTGATTTAATTTCCAACTTAATATAAACTCACACTGGACCCCTAAAACTTAGGGAGATCATATGCATGACTACAAAAGACTTCCAACTCAAAATTCCTAAGCTAATTAAGTTAATTAAAGCTAATTAACTATTTACAAGTTGCTATGAGAAGAAAATTCGATTTTAATTCTCAATTTAATTCAAGGACAAATTAAACTATAATTTATTGTTACCATTTCTCAACACTTTCATAGGCTCGATTCATTTTTATATATCTTCTTTTCAATTGAGAAGTTTAACTTCTCTGGGGAATTTATTATTATTTTAATTTCTAGTCATGTTTAATTTATGTTAAGATAATGGAGTGTTCTAAATGGAGGAGCTAAATTAGATTTGAATCTTATTATAATGTTTTTGGTAGGTTTCCCCTCATTCTTAAATGGTTCACTTATCTTTATTCCTTGAGTTATGATATTCACTCAATAATAATTAAATAATATGAAATTAAAATATTTTATAAATTAAAATATGCATTCTTTCCCTATCATGGATATCATGAACCACACCTATGAACCAAGGATCATACGCATGCATGTTCCAATCAAGATATATTGGTGAAAGATAATAAAAACATGTGCCTTATGGTTCCCATCTTTTCCATCCTAATGCTTCCATCATAGACTATGGTATGGAATTACCCTTGTACCTCCCAATATAAAATATGGTATGGAATTACCCTTGTACCTCCCAATAGCATGCATGTCATAATCCATTAAAAAAAAAAAAATCAACATGTGTCATATGATAATTGAGCCGCATTAACCAGTGTATACCTAAAAATAACACTTCACATACTATGAAAAATGCCCAAAATATATTAATGTTTGAAAATAGACATGTTGTAATCAAAATTATGTTGAATATTCTTGAAAGCCATATATATTGTACATAGTGGTAAGTAAAAATTGTTTGGCACATTGAACAACTATATAAAACAATAACCTTTGACAAGTGATGTATACTGCCAATGGCACGACAACATAAAACTTGATTATCAAACTTGTTAAAGCCCAAAATTTGGTGACATCGAAGGCTATAATTATTTTGATGACGTTGTATGCATGATATGTCATAAATCTATTCAAGGAAAAATAATAGGTTTACGCCAAAGGGAGTGATCAAAACCCTCCCTATAGGGAAAGAGACAAACCCCATAGTTTAGTTTGATTCTTTACAAAGTGATAGATTGGCTCATCATGAACAGATGTGGAATAACACCAAAGTATGATAGGGGATGTAGTATTCATCATTTAGTAACATTGTTAAATGAAGAACTTATCTCAATTATAAGATTGTCTTGATCAAGAAAGTGCATAGAGAGTGATATTTTAAGAACCATTATTGGGAAAATTACATAAGAAAAGGAAACAAAAACTCTTTGCAATTTCAAATACAAAATTTCGCTAATGAATCTACATGTTGTATTACAGTGATTGTAAGCGAGAAGTCCCATATTAGTCATTCAACAAATTAAAATTTCCTAATTTTGGTTTCAAACGGTTCACAAGTCTCCTCTTTTTTGCAAAGATTTCTCCAAAGTTTCAACAAGTGTTCTCGGTATACAACTAAATCAATGACTATTAAAAAAAATGAGTTTTTTGAATTACTCGAAGTGGTGTGGCTCATTACTCTAAGCGCATTATGGGCATTAAAGTTCAAGAAATGACAGATCACCAAGATACAAAACTACTTTTAACTACCTCTATCTTGTCACTAGATATGTCAAGCCATAGGAGTGTGTTTGATTCCACGTTATTGGGCTCATTGTAGGGTTAATCCATTGTGTCTTATTCAAAATTCAACATGTAAGAAAGGATATACAATGACTTTTTTCCATGTAATATTCTAATACAATCATATTAAATGTGTATTCACATACCACCAGCAAGATTAATCACCATAAAATCAAGCCATCGTCATGCATTAAATCTTTCAGTCTTGGATGCAATGTGTTAAGTTGGCATCTTAATTACATATTCTAATATATTGTTCAAATATATACCACCTATATTAGTTATCACAAATGCATCACCTATATGTAATACTTTTCAATAAGAATTTATCAATTGCCCGTTGTGAGCCTTTGCCACTATGTTTCTTGGTATAGGTTTGTGCCATGTTTCGTATTATATGCTTATAATATGAATTCGAAAAACAAGTTGATGTAAGCTTTTTCTAAGCTTGATGTAAAGATAGACTTGTGCTTATACAAAGGCCCATGGGCATTTTTTAAAGTGAAATCCCTCACCTATACACACACGCATACATAACAACTTTGAATGTCTTCATTTAGTGAACTCTTTGCAAGCATATTTTAAAGCATGTTACAACCATACTTATTACAGCATTCTTCAGTTCAGGCTAGCACATATGTAGAATTTATTACATGTAAAACTAACTTAATATTTTAGACAAGCCTCATGATTATTAAGAAATAATCCACTAACAATTTTGTAATCATAAATTGACCTTTTGTCACTTATGGAGGTAGGTCCCCACCTACAATCACTTTAAAATTTATTTTATTCCACCTATCATGGTTAAGGGAGAATTATTCCAAGCTGAATGTTGGGAAAAGATATTCTAGTGGGCATCACTAGATGTTTGTTTTGGCTAAGGAAAATTGGCAAAGGCTAAGGCAAAGGTAACAAAAGGCAAAAAGGCATTTTTGTCACATTTATTTATGAAAATAAAGGAAATTAGGATAAAAGTAAGGTGAAAGGTTACAAGTTGCATGTGAGGAGGAAATTGAAGGAAAATAATGGAAAATGAAGAAAATAGAGACCTCATTCATAAAAAGGCTTATGAGGATCAGTTGGTAACCTTTTTTCGGTTCAAATTTGGAGCTCTCTCATTATTCTCTCTCTCTCTCACTCTTGGTCAGTTAAATTTTCCTTGGAGCACTCTAGTTTGGAGAAAAGGAAAGGGAAATAAAGGAAAGGAAAGGAAAAACAAGCAAGGATCAAGGAAAGGAAAGTAAAACTCAAGAAACTTCAGCAGGAATACTTGCAGGTAACCTTTTGCATGTGTGATTTCCTAGCTGGTTTGGACATGCATGGATTTGCATGTTGGTGTATGGTTCTCTTGTTGTCGGTGGCATGGTTTTCCGGGTTATGACAGTGCATTTTAGCCTAGCCTAGTCTTTTTCCAGATGCCATGGTATGTTGGGATGTTATTTCAGTTTTTGAGCTTTGGAATTGTCAGATGGATTTCGAAATCCGGGGCAAAGGTGGTCTCAAGATTCATTCCCAAAGGCCTAGGAATCCCTTGACCGGCTTTGGCAAGATACATGTTAAAGCCTGAGGGAGTAGTCTTAGTTTAGGGCCTAGTGATACGGGTTTGGATTGCGGTAAAGCTTGAGAGACAAGGAGGCGAAAAATTCCTCAAGGATAATGATGGATTCTGAATGGCATTCCAAGTTCAGGTTGGTTGTGATCGGAGCACCGTTTTTGGTGTGATCACGGTTTGATGAGGGTGGAGGTGGTTTAACCTCAGGATTCCCTCAATTTTTCTTGGATTGGTTTTTCTATGAGATCCCACATTCATGCTTGGAATATGGCACGACGGTGATAGGCCAAAAGAGAGATTTGGTTCAGCCATGTCTATGGTCGAGTGGTACATGGAAGTCCCAAACCTAGTAGAATTTTCCTATGATTAATAAAAGATAAGTTCTCTTACTTTTGCACTAATTTATATATGGATTTAATGGTTGTCATATCTCTAATATTTATATGGTTTTATGTTGGTTATAAGCATGGTTGAATGACTGGTTTATGCCATGGTTAATTCATATATTTACTTGTAGCTATTAAATGGATGGGTGCAAGACATAATTGATGATGTTGTAGTTCAATAGAGAAGGAGGTGATCCTTCTAGTTATGTTTCATAAGTTGTTTCAGTCGTTTATGCTCTATCTTGTATCCTAGACCTTTAGGTTGCATTGATGCCAAGTATTTGACAGAATGCCAGTCTCGGTTGGGGATGCTCTGACCTAGTCCTGAGGGTGATTTTTTATTGATCAGCATTGTTATCATGTTTTTAATGAATTATGGAGGTTACAACAAGTTTTGGGCAGAGGTCAGGATTCTGGGTTAGAAAAGTACCTTAAATCGCAAGGTTGTTGGCACAAAACTATAAATTTTGGTCCATAGTCATTGGCAGGTAGGCCTGTGAGAGTGACTTTGGGTTTCTGGTTGCTCCCTTTCCCATAGCATGAGAGCGACTATGGACTAAGAGCTGCAGAATAGCAGTGGGACCCACGGATAGGCTGTCTAAGTGGAGGACTTGTCTTCTGAGGGTTTTGTTGATGATGTTGGATGATTGAATGTGATGTTCCTTCGATTCCACTTCCTTAAGGTGACATAGGAGGTTGAATCTGATCATAGTAGCATCTCTCCTCATCTTTACCCCAGTTGGCATGGTTACTTTGGATAGTCTTGGGAGGGGGTGTTACAGATCGGTATCAGAGCATGATTGCACTCTCTGTGGGTCATATATGGTGCTACAGATATGGGTGAATGTGTTGGTCTTGCATGCATGTCAGTGTGTGGCTCTTACACTTGCGTTCCATGTGCTTGTCGCACTGCATCATATTGATCATGGTAGTAGTAAGGTTATCATGAGGAAATTGATGTCGGTTTTATGGAATGCATCATCATGAGTATATAATTGGTTATACAATTATATGCATCCTTATACATTGGGTTGAATTCTTGGTTATTTGATTACATGCATCAATCTTGTAGGTTGATTACAAGAATTGATCACTTATGCTCGACTACATGCAGTTATGTGTGTGTGTAGTTGATTAAGCATTGCTTATATAGGTGAATAGTTGCATTAAGGCAATGTGTATATTGCAGTAATGGTCGTTGTCATGCATGAAGTCATTGTATGCATTGTTGATATGGCCTTTCATTGATGACTGGACCCTAGTTAGTATGGTGGTTATGCATTGATGCACTTATTGATATATGTCTATATGTTATTATGGTTACATTGTTCATGCCTCACATTGATTTGATGAGGCTTGTAGACAAGGTATCCTCCCCGAGTTATGCTAAGGTATGTTGATTTATGGTGATTTGGTTTAGCTGACATAATATGCCTTGCGGGAAAGAGATCAAATGGCCGACAAGGTGGTAAGCTACATAGAATCTCCCTATGAATCAGATGGGAAGCATGGTTTGGGGCACTCTTCTGACTTGGCAGACACATCGAGAATCCTGAAGAAAGAAATGAGGAGTTTCAAAGCAGACAATGACAAAATCATGCAGGCATAAGAGAAACAAGCAAAGGTGAATGTGATATTACTTTAGAGTTTGTCATATTTGTAGTGATAGGGACCTCTTCAAATTAGCCATGGACATGAGGACAAAACTAATGGGGCATATGGAAGCAAGTCTCATAGTAGACATAGGTCAGATAGATCTAACACTATCAGAGATGGCAGGATGTTGGACACTCCGAATAGGAGGGTGATAGACACAAGTATTACTCTAGTTCTAGTTCTTTTAGACATCATGATTGTCATCATTATCATCTGTACAGGAGGAATGATAGGGGATAATTGCCGGATGAGTTCAAGAAGGAAAAGCCACCTACCTTTGATGGAGAAATTAAGAAATTGCAAGATGTGGAGGCTTGGTTGCTTGGCATGAGGAAATTATTTAGATTGCATGATTACTCAGAAAACATGAAAGCAAGGATAGCCATTTTCAGTCTCAAAGGTGAAGCAGATATTTGGTGGGAAGAAGTGAAGAATGTCAAGGACATTCATGAGGATGATTTGACTTGGCATGCATTTGAAAGGCTCTTCAAGAAGAAGTACTTGTATGAGAGGTATTATGATGATAGAGTTAAGGCATTTTATGAGTGGCGGATGGGTTCTATGACAGATGAGGAGTATACTAGCAAATTTTTAGAGTTGTTGAGATATGTGCCTTACCTTAGAGAGGAGAAAGCCAAGGTTCAAATATTCATTAGTGGACTGTGAATAGCATATAGAGATCGTATTGAGTTTGATGAGCCTAGATTGTTGGAGTCGTCCATTTGAAAGTTGAAGCATTGTTATGAGCAGTCGAAGCACAAAGTTGAGTCGAAACATGACTTGAAGAGAAACAACAAATCTAAAGGAAAATGGCCACCAAAGTGAGGAAGACCTCAAGGTGAAAGTGAGAAATATAATGCAGTTCCTTACAAGAGATTCAATATAGCTGAGAAGGGACATGGAGAGCAGCAGGCTAGAGGTGGTGGTAGGGAACCATTGCAATGTCGGATATGTGGCAAGGATCATCGTAAGAGGGATTTTTTGCAATATCAGAGTGTTGGTAGACCCCATATCTACAGTGCTCAGGAGGCACATACAATTGATGATTTTGGTCATATCACTCCTTGGATTTATGCAGTTGTGGACAACAGGAAGGCAAATCATCAGACATCGATCATTGAGATGGAAAGTAAGCTTTGTGATCAAGTTTTTTTCTATTTTGATTGATCCTGGATCTAACTATAGTTATATTAACCCTGACCTAGTGGATAAGTGTGGTTTGAGAAAAGAAGTGCATGCAAAATATTGGTTGGTATAGTTGGATACAGGTATAAAGAAGCAAGTTCACCATTGGGTGAGAACTTGTGCATTTGAGTTAAATGGTATGCCTATAGCAATGCATTTGAATGTATTTCCATTGGGATCGTATAGTATGCTTTTGGGTATGGATTGATTATACCTTCACAGAACCAAAGTGGATTACTTCGACCAGGCCATTGAGTGTGTGGATGATAGTGGGGAAAAGAGGACCTTGCAGGGAAAGAAGAAGCCTACATCAGTGAGGATGGTTACCGCTATGCAGGCTAAGCGTATTTGTAGAAAAGGTTGTGTGATGTTTGCAGTACACATTTCCAATGACAAGGGTAAGGAGGTTGAGGATGTAGAGGTGTTAAGGAGGTACCTAGTTTTGCAGTAGTTTCAGGATGTATTCCCTAAGGACATTACAGAGTTGCCACCTCACAGGGAGGTAGACTTTTCTAATGAGTTAGTGCCAGGGGCAGCTCCAACCTCGAAAGCACCTTATAGGATGAGCACACTCGAGTTGGTAGAGTTGAAGTTGCAACTAAAGGAAATGTTGGACAAAGGATACATCAGACCCAGTGTATCACCTTGGGGCACACTAGTGTTGTTCGTAAAGATGAAAGATGGTACTCTTAGTTTTTGCATTGATTATAGGCAGCTAAATAAGATAACGATCAAGAACATGTACCCTTTTCCGAGGATTGATGATTTGTTTAATTAGCTAATGGGAGTAGCAGTGTTCTCTAAGATCGACTTGAGATTGGGATACCATCAAGTACGCATCAAGGAAGAGGATATCTTCAAGGTTACATTCAGGACCAGATATGGGCATTATGAGTTTGTTGTTGTTCCATTCGATTCGACTAATGCTCCATCTACATTCATGTGCTTGATGAATAGTGTGTTGTGTCCTTATTTGGACAATTTTGTTATTGTATTCATTGATGACATACTGGTATATTCTAAGAATGAGGAAGAACATGCCGAACATTTAGCAGCAGCGTTGAGATTACTAAGAGAGCATCAATTGTATCCTAAGCTTAGCAAGTGCATCTTCTTTCAGACTAAGGTACACTACTTGGGACATGTTTTCTCTAAGGAGGGCATAGCAGTAGATCTAGAAAAGATAATGGCCATCATGGAATGGGCAACTCCTAAGAATGTAGATAAGGTGATATCATTCATGGGATTGGCAGGTTACTACAGGAGGTTATTCAAGAACTTATCATGCATTGCATATCATATGACATCATTGCAACAAAGAGGTAATACATTTTAATGGACGGCGGAATGTGAAGATAGTTTTGAGCAGCTTAAGCAGATGTTGACACATGCACCAGTGCTAAATATTGTGGATTTAGACAAGGAGTTTGTAATGTGAGCATATGCTTGCAAGAGGGGAATTGGTGGATTTCTCATGCAAGAAGGATAGGTAGTGTGTTATGACTCATGGAAACTGAATGAGCATGAGGAGAAATATCCAACGCATGATCTTGAGCTAGAAACGATTATACATGCATTAAAGATGTGGTGACATTATCTTCTGGGTAGGAGGTTTACATTGATGATTAATCACAGTGGGTTGAGTTATTTGTTTGACTAACCAAATCAAAATTCCAGGCAAGCTAGATGGTTAGATACCTATAGTGATTTTGACTTCGATATTACATACATCAAAGGGAAGGAGAACTAGGTTTCATATGCTCTTATCAGGAAGGTACAGGTAAATCATATAGAAACTATAAGCTCCTATGGGATAGAGTTACTGGATATGATCTTGCAGGCAGGACAACAGGATGAGAAATACATGGATATCATGCATAGGTTACAACAAAGTACAAGCATAGGTACAGGTACAGGTTTAGGTGCAGTTACAGGTATAGGGGATCAGGATGTAGAATATCATCTCACGGCAGATGGCTTGGTGAGGTTTCAAGACAAGATCTATGTGTCGAATTGCAGTGAGCTCGAGAAGCTTATCTTGAGGGAGTTTCATGTGAAACCACATTCAGGTCATCTAGGATATTAGAAGACATTGACGGCAGTAAATAAATTCTACTATTGGTTGAATATGAAGAAGGAAGTGGCAGAGTTCATGGCTACAAGTTTAGATTGTGAGCAAGTAAAGGCAAAATGTAAGCATCCAGGTGATTTACTACAACCTATTTCAATTATGGAATGGAAATGGAGGTCATTTCCATGGATTTCATCACAGGTCTTCCGAGGACAGTGAGGCAGCATGATTCTATTATGGTCGTGGTTGATAGGTTAAACAAGGTAGCTCACTTCATTCCAGTGAAGACTACATGTTCAGTCAGTGAGGTAGCATAGGTGCTCATGAGAGAGATAGTGAGACTACATGGTGTTCCAAAGAAGATTGTGTTGGACAGGGATGCAAAGTTCACTTCCAAGTTTTGGAAGTAGCTATTTGCAGGCTTGGGTACAGAATTGACCTTCGTTATATCTTATCATCCACATACAGATGGTCATACAGAGACGGTCAATAGAATCTTGGAGGATATGTTGAGGATGAATGTGATGCACCAGCAGAAGAAATGGGAGGAGTATCTTCCATTGGTTGAGTTCGCATACAATAATGGTTATCAGGAGTCCTTGAGGATGAGTCCTTTCAAGGCATTGTATGGCTGGAGTTGTAACACTCCCATCAACTGGACTTATCCAGTGAACAGAGTACTTATTGGACCAAACATGTTGACGAACATGGAGCAAGAAATTCATGTTATAAAGAAGAATCTAAAGGTAGCACAAGATATACATAAGAGTTATGAAAATCAGCACAGGGTGTTCAAATAGTTTTAGGTTGGGGAGCATGTGTATTTGTGCATCAAGCCCAAGAAAATCTCTTTTAGGATTGGTTCATGTGCCAAGTTGACACCACGGTATTGTGGGCCTTTCAAGACCCTTGAGAGAGCATTGGAATAGTAGTATATCGACTTGCACTACCTCCAACAGTGAAATTCCATGATGTTTTCCATATTCCATTGCTTAAGAAGTACATAAAGGATGTTGATCATGTTATTGTTTGGTACGTATTGCAAGTGCAGGAAGAAGGAGACTTCCAAGCCTCAGTGCATATTGCAGCAGAAGCATCTCATGCTCAGGAACAGATCCATAGAGCAATTTCAAGTGTTGTGGAAGCACTTTGGGCCTGAAGAAGCTACATGAGAGATGGCAGATTAGATGTGGGCCCTATACCCTTCATTATTTGTCAGTTGAGGCAAAGCAGTTTTGGCTTGATGTTGGTTTGTGTTTGGCATATGTTTTGATATTTGTATATGTATATGTATATGGATGTAAATACTGCCATGAGTTAAGTTATAAAGCTCCAATAAGTTGTATGGCTATTATCTTGTCAAGTTGTCATGATGTTTTGCTTTTGAGCAGGTTCTTCATTGTAAATACTGCAACGAGCTAAATTATAAAGCTCCATAAGTAGTATGTTTTCTTTTTAGTAGCTTTACTGAGGCCTTGGTGTAGTTTAACACCGAGGATGGTGTTCCCCAAGGAGGAGGGTTCTATAACATCCCTAGTGAAAAGTTCATGTAATAAAAAGTTAATAAAGGAAAAAATAAGACCACAACTAAGCGGCACTTATTCCAAGTTGAATGTTGGAAAAAGATATCCTAGTGGGCATCCTTGGATGTGTGTTTTGGCTAAGGAAAACTGGAAAAGGCTAAGGCAAAGGCAATAAAAGGAAAAAAGGCATTTTTGGCACATTTATTTATGAAAAAAAAGCAAAATTAGGAGAAAAGTAAGGTGAAAGGTCACATGTTGCATGTGAGGAGGAAATTTAAGGAAATTGAAGGAAAATAATGGAAAATGAAGAAAATAGAGGCCCCATTCATAAAAAGGCTTCTGAGGATCAGTTGATAACCTTTTTTCAGTTCAATTTTGGAGCTCTCTCATTATTCTCTCTCTCTCTCACTCTTGGTCATTTAAAGTTTTCTTGGAGCACTCTAGTTTGGAGTAAAGGAAAGAGAAAACAAGGAAAGGAAAGGAAAAGCAAGTAAGGATCAAGGAAAGAAATGAAAGACTCAAGTAGCTTCAGCAGGAATACTTGCAGGTAACCTTTTTCATGTGTGATTTCCTAGTTGGTTTGGACATGCATGGCTTTGCATGTTGCTATATGGATCTCTTACCATCGGTGGCATGATTTTGTTGGGTTATGACAGTGGATTTTAGCCTAACCTAGCCTCTTTCTGGATGCCATGGTATGTTGGGATGCTATTTTAGCTTTTGAGCTTTGGAATTATCGGATAGATTTCAGAATCCTGGGCAAAGGTGGTCTCAAGCTTCATTCCCAAAGGCCTAGGAATCCCTTAACCGATTTTGGTAGGATACATAGTAAAGCCTGAGGGATCAGTCTCGGTTTAGGGCCTAGTGATCCTGGTTTGGATTGTGGTAAATCTTGAGATACATTGAAGCAGAGAATTCCTCAAAGATAGTGATGGATTCCGAATGGCATTCCAAGTTCGGTTCGGTTGTGATCGGAGCACCAGTTTTGGTCTGATAATGGTTTGATGAGGGTGGAGGTGGTTAAACCTCAGGATTCCCTTGGTTTTTCTTGGATTGGTTGTTCTATGAGATTCCACATTCATGCTTGGAATATGGCATAGAGGTGATTGGTTGAAAGAGAGATTTGGTTCAGCCATGTCTATGGTCAGGTGGTACCTGGAAGTCCCGAACCTGGTCAGATTTTCCTATGATTAATAAAAGCTAAGTTCTCTTACTTTTGCACGAATTTATATGTGGATTTAATGGTTTTCATATCTATGATATTTATATGGTTTTATGTTGGTTATAAGCATGATTGAATGACTAGTTTATGTCATGGTTAATTAAAATATTTACTTGTAACTGTTAAATGGATGGATGAAAGACCTAATTTATAATGTAGTAGTTCAATGGAGAAGGAGGTGATCCTTCTAGTTATCTTTCATAAGTTGTTTTAGTCATTTATGCTCTGTCTTGTATCCTATACCTATAGGTTGTATTTATGTCGAGTGTCTGATAGAATGTCAGTCCCGGTTGGGGATGCTCAGACCTAGTCATGAGCGTGATTTTTGATTGATCAACATTGTTGTCATGTTTTTAGTGAATTCTAGAGGTTACAACAAGTTCTAGGCAGAGGCATGGATTCTAGGCTAGAAAAGTGGCTTAAATATCGAGGTTGTTGACACAGAACTAGCAATTTTGGTCCACAGTCGCTGGCAGGCAGGACTGTCAGATAAAATTTGGGTTTCTAGTCGAACCCTTGCCCATAGCATGAGAGTGACTATGGCCTAAGAGCTGTAGAATAGTAGTGGGACCTAGGGATAAGTTGTCTGAGTGGCAGACTTGTCTCTTGAGGGTTCTGTTAATGATGTTGGATGACTATATGTGATGTTTCATCAAATCCACTTCCTTAAGGTGACATAGGAGGTTGAATATTATCATAGGATCATCTCTCCTCTTGTTTACCCAGGTTGGCATGGTTACTTTGGGTAGACTTGGGAGGGGGTGTTACAACCAATAATTGCTCTTCCTAATCAATCATTATCTACAATGTTGAATTTAGATAGCCTTGCACTTGCTGAGAATAATTTCGTGTCTTTGAGTAGTTACATTTTTAGTAGCCAAAGGAATATTATTGTTAAATGAAGATGTAAAAAGAGACAAACGAGACAACTTCAAGAAACTACACAAGCATAGATAATGTTTTGGAATTTAGCACATTTTTTTAATGAAGGGTTTGTTGAGGAGACAACTAATACTTTAGGATATTTTCCATTGTGAATAGGTGGTCAACGAAAAAGCTCACAACACAACCTAGAAATAAAAAATAATGAGTCACAGAGTTGTAAATCAATTAAAGAATCAAGAAATTGTATTGGCTAAATAATACTAGCATCGAATCGATGAACTCACTGAAAAACACAAAACATATGTTGTTATGACAGAGGATTTTTATCAAAATGAGATGGCTTGTATCAAGGAATAACACTCAGATCAATTGTTTGTTCTTCTAAGAAAACAAAACTTAAAATCAAAAGAAATCTTTGACAATTAGCAAAATCAATTTAGTGCTCTAAATATAGAAGTGGAAGAATAAAATGGGAAATAGAATAATTTAGAGTTTTTAAATCATATCGTGACTATTAATTATAAATTCTTTGATTTGCAAGAAGTATTTTATGATAAGATGAATGAGATAGAGAAACTACATGATAAGTTTCTCATATTTACTAATAAAATTCAATCTCAATTAACAAAGAAAAAATAAGCCCGGGCTTTTTTTAAAAGAGAAAAATATGGGAAGTTAAAAACAAGAATGTGCCTGAAAATATTCTCAAGGCCTTAGATGAAGAACATACTCATTTCCAGGTGTCATTGGACATCTAATTCACCAATTGTGATTATTATAGGTGTATAATCAAGGAATCCAAAAAACGATACACATATATGTAGGATAATTTTTTGGATGTGATTGAGAAATATGAAATAATTCATGTTTAGGTAATGGAACGAATAGTTCAAATTCCAACTATTGGCCCAAAGGTCACACTAACAAGGCAGGGTGAATCTCTGAGATCAATTTTACCATTTCACAACTTTTCATAATCATGCAACCATACAGTAATGTACCATAAGAATTATATCATCAACTATAATAATGCATCATCATATTAGTTACATATCAAGAATAGAGAGATATAAGTTTTTTAGGTGGAAAGTGATATGGGAGAAAACAACCAATCTTCTTCTTATTTATCTTCAATTCGTTTACATCAATTTGCGATATCTTACTTGTTGGAGGCAAATACCCCCAATAAATGCAATTTTTCACTTGCAATAGGCTATAACTTGATTGAGACACCAACCTCGAAATATGAAACCAAATTTTCACTATAGGCTACATCCTGATTGAGGCTCCAACCTCAAGAATGAGTAAGCTCCAACTTCAAGAATAATAGCTCTAGCCTCAATGGAGGCACAAACCTCCTTCTTCAACTTCCTTGTGGGCCTCTATTTCATCTCATTTTTGAACTACATCTATTGTCATCATATATCACTGAATCTATTATCATAAGGATTTTTACATACTGTAATCACAACCTCCAACCTCTGTCACTGCAAAACCATTACATTTCCATACACAACCTATTATCACTAGACTGCGACACAACCTGCAACCACTTCACTACCACACAACATGCAACCATTATACTACAGCAAAAGTCATAGTAATTGTTGTTTTTGGTTGTCATATTGTTTCCCATACTCTGCTTCAACTAGTTCATCAATCTAGTCACTCAAACCCTTTCTCAGAACCCTTATGGTTACATCCATTTTTGAACCATAATTTTCTAACTTCTTTTGGAACTCAATTTGGAAAAATAATGCTCCCAAAAACCTAAAATAACCAAATGAAACTATATATTAAGTTAAATATTCTACAGTTTTCCCCATTCCAGGCGCCCTTCAACAAGTTGTCGAATTTTGGCACCGGTCACCAGATAATGCTAACTATGCGACAAAATGAAACTTATAATAAAAAAATATTTATTGACATGTTAACTATCGAATTTGAATCCATGACCATCAATATATAATGAAAATGTGTCACCAACTATGCTACCCAATGATGCTTACAAAGGCATTCACCTAAAATTGTGATTAACTTGGCTTCAAAAATGAAAAGATAAGTTTCAATCTCATATACCATGCATATGCAATTATGACACTTATACATCGACCAGAGTTGAGAGTCAAGCCTGACATTTAGTTATGTCATTATTGTTCCAACGTGTCGGGTTGTAATTCACTTTATCTTCATATGTCGTATGACTGATGTGTCAATTCAACCAAACCTTTTACCATCATTATATTGTATTGATCCTCCTGTAAATTTGGTGACAGACTCTACCTTCGCTATGTATATATGTGTCTTGTCTTGTGCCTAGAATTAAACACTACCGACTCCACATTATTTGATAGTCTATGCTTCATTATATTTGAGACCACAAGTCGAACTTATATCTATCAATATTTCAAAATCATGAACTTAAGTCAAGGACACTTCACGAGTTACACTGCATTCATCAATAAATCCAATTGCTAAATCATTCTTCATTGAAGGAAAAATATTTAAACGAACTAGAACTTTTCTCAATCACAACTAGAACCAGAACAAAATAAAACTAATTATTTGCAACAATAAACATATAACAATCTCGAACCATAATCCTTCCACAGAGTTAGTCTTCAATTTAAATTTGTTTGAACCATAAACAGAACTCAAATTTAAATCATAACAATGATTTTTCTTTGAATGAATGAATGCAATTGGATTTTCGATCACTTGTATTTATAGGAAAGTGAGTGGACCCATGGTCATGGAAAACTCACCATAGGACCACTGGTGAGCACCAGTATTGCAGCAATAATGCTACAACTCCTGGGCTACCTTCTTTAATCTTATCAACCCGGTAGTTCGTAACAAACTTGGAAGCGTCAGTGCTGTATGCACAAGTACTAGTTCTTACTGCAGGTTGTCACTTGGTCAACCAGTGCAAGATCACTAGGAGCTCAAGACAACTTCTATGGATTCCAGAAGAAGCTCTATATGTGATGAAAGGATAGAAAGATTACTCTACATATGCTACTCTAACTGCAAAAAGGAGAAAGACTAAAATGTAAAGCAAACCTAGTAAACCCTAATTAATCGACTAATCCTACTTTTGCAGAAAGCACTATGAAAACCATGAAAGGAATTCCATTACTTATTCAAGGAAGTAAACAACATCTAAGTAAGCTATTTCTGGAAGTAAATAAGCAAAAAAACATCTTTTTGGATTTTTATGTATTTTTATGTGGATTTGACATGCATATAGTTTATTGTGTGAATGTGGCAGTGAATAGGTGGCGTTGGATGGTGGTATTGGGACTTGTGAGGATTTAGGATGATGTGGATGGGTCCTAGGAGGTCTCAGGTGGTCTTCTGGAGGCTTTTCCCCCACTCAGCCTTCAAAATAAAGTCTACAGGAAAATTTACAGGAGGACACAGGAAATCTACAGGAGGCCTACAGGGGGAGGCCGAGAGTAGTTTTCACTGTTTTAGGGGTGTGAGAGTGGGTGGAAAAAGTGGATAAAGGTTGGAATGAGGTGTTATGGTTCCTAGGCTATACCAATAATCACCAGGAGAGAGGAATATGGTTGGGTTTGCTCAAGGAGAAAGGAAGAATTTCTATGGAAAATGCAAGAAACTAAGGCAGAATTGAGGTGAGATTTGGGTGACTTGTAGGGCATGGATCAGATGGAGGATGGGATGGCTGATAAGATGGCCTACTACTAGAAGAGAACTACTACAAAGGGACTGATAATCAACCAATAAGATCAAACAAGCAATGAAATGAGTGCATCTAGAAAAATAGAGTTTTGCATCAAACTAGTCTAAACTATGATTTATGAAAGGAAATGCTGAGAAATGCTGCAAGAAAGGAAAGCATGAAAGAATATTGTTTCAAATAAATAAATGATCATGATGAAGAAGATTTGAAGCAAAGAAAATCTGGACTATTAACCTACTAAAAGATGCAAACACTAGAAGTCCTATGAAGGAGGCAAATCTGTGTTTTTGGGGCAGCAAGAGGGTCTTTGCCTCAAATCATGGTCCCAAAGAGAGGAAGAGAGGCCAAGGTACTGTTGCTAGCCTTTTGAATCTTCTCTTTATCACTTCTTAACCTGCTTTAGAAAGCACAAATGGAATCAAACTACTGAATCAACAAAAGCAACCTATTCTTAACCATAAAAGAAATACATCTAACAACAACCTAATCTACCAACTGAGATAAGACATACAAATACAAGTAAAGAGGAGCTTGGCTACTTGGATTGGGCCCTAACCCAAGAGCTTCAGTCCTCTGAGGTAACTCAGTGCTATCTCAAAAAGGATTCCATCTTTATTATCAAAACAATAACAAGATTACATGAAACTGTCACAAAATAATAAGGTCGAAGTTGGAGCAGAGTTTACATAAGCAAAAATCCAACAAAAATCCGACCCTGGTGAGGCCCTAGGCCCCTCTACTTATACAAATGAAGCTACCAACGTCTTCCTTAAAATCAAGGAGGCTTGGCTGCCAAAACTCGAGATAATCATCAGTCATCCTCCACTTGCTCGACTGTCTTCTAGTGCATGATTCGACTGCTTGTACTTCGAGCTGAATGAAGGGGAATTCAAAGTGAGGAGTAATAAATGAGGGGGATTCCTTCCTATAGGTCCTCTCCTTTGTCCACTTGGAGTTATTGTTTCCATTTGTCCATTGGATCCTTGACTTTGACCTCGAAATTCATCAATAATTAGCATTAAACACATGTTAGACCACATGGCATCATAACTAACTCAACTCAATCCATAAGCATAAATATAATTAGAAAATCATACAATAAGCTAAGAGAATGGTTGATTTGACAAGGTTAGGAGGTAAAATGAGCCCATATAATTACCCATTTATGAGGCTCATCAACCACCACTAAAGTCAGAGTCGACATAGAATTTATCCATGACATATGACTGTTCTTTATGTCTTGATCTTTAGCCCAATGTGACCATGATCATATGATTAGGACCTTAGGGTCACTAGTCATTTGCTTGATGACATCATTGATCCATGTGGCAGCCCGTGAGGGTTGCCACATGTCACCCTATTTCAGACTTTTCACCAACCCAAACTCATCATTTTTCGCTGCCACATGGTAGACCCTAGTGGTACCACATCATCATGTTGATGTCACGTTGCTGATTTGTCATGTTGATTATGCAATTTTACCATGTGTCAATCATCAATAGGTCCACATCATCATCAAAAAACATTTTTTCATGTGTCAACATTTGGTTGGGCCAATAGTGATTATTAAACATCATGCAACTTTACGATCATCCATTTGTTGACCTATTAGAAGTACCATTGATTTTCCCAAGAGATGCATGTCATTTAACGGTGTTAAATAGTGCATGTATTTGTTCGCTAGAAGCCATTGATTACTTTGTTCAATGGTGTATTTTCTTCGAACATTTGCACTGGTTAACGAATTTGATTTTTGGGTCACTTTCCCTAAAGTTTGGTCCCTTGATTTAATATTGAAACTTCAATTGGCTATAACTTTTCATCGAGGAGGAATTTTTCTAAGAATGATATATTGTTGGAAAGTTATCGATGACACCTAAACAACCATGCTGTTTATAGGAATGTTTTAGCATCGTGACTTCATAAAAAACCCAATAAACTTCAAACACTTTATAAGAGATCAAACTGTCATATTACTTCATAAAGATTCTTATTGTTTCTTTGGTCATCGTAAATGATAGTGTTGTTGCCTCATACATCCCCTTTTACATCAATGACATCTTGTTGTCATTAATGAAAATACTAAGTGCACCAATCTCCCCCTTTACCATTGATGTCAACACCATCATACATTAATAGTCATTTTATGTCAAACAAACCAAAAAATCATCATGTGCAAGTGTAATGTATGCAATTTCTCCCTGTTCAAATGCATTCCTCTGTAATATTAATGTTTGCATCAATGTCTGCAATCTCTCCCCATTTGACATCAATTGCAAAGGGTCACAAATATCTTTTTAAAATACCAGTCTATGATCCTACATGAGAACATGTTCCTTGATGATCATGTGGACCCGGCTGAACCATGTTTCCTTCCTGTTGATATATTGTTAGTCTAACATAATCTCCCCTTAAGACCATGCTTCCACTATTTCTCGTGACTGTTCTTGCACTCCCCCTTAGATCACACCCTTTCCTTCATCCATAGGTACTTGTCATAGTATTGCTTCTTCAAAGTTTGAAGAAGCCCTTCGTAATTCTTGTAATGCTAATGAGATAATTCTTCCAATGAGGAAGAGACTACTCCCATATTTTGTCGAAGATATTCAAAAAAAATTCTTGATAGTGGTTTGGTAAAGATATCAACAGTTTGTTCCTTGGTTGGAAAATATTCCAATTTGACTAAATTCTTTGCAACTTGTTCTCTCAAGAACTGATACTTAATTAGAATATGCTTTATTTTTTAGTTCATGGCTGGATTTTTTGAAATATCTATTGCACTAATATTATCACACAAGATAGCTACAGGTTGAAAATTATGTTCTTGGAGATATTTCAAACTTTGCTTCATCCATATCACTTGAGTATAACATGTAGTTGTGGTAATTTACTCTAGTTTTGCAGTTGAGAGAGAGATATAAGATGGTTTCTTGCTATGCCATGAAACCAAACATTTTCCAGGAAAAATGATCTTCCACTGGCGATTTTCCTCTCATCCACATTTCCATCCCAATCTGTATCAATGTAAACTTTAAGAGTAATATCAATTCCCCATGGATACCATAAGCCATAATCTGCAGTACCTTGAATATGTCTAAATATTCTTGTAACCGCATTTACATGAGATTCCTTAGGGGAGAATCTTCTTAGCAATCCCACAACCTACATAATATTAGGTCTTGATGTTATCAGATAGAGAAGGATTCTGATCATTGATCTATACATGGTTTGATCTACTTTCATAGATTCATCAACTTTGCTCAGTTTACAACCTACAGTCATAGGGGTTCTTACTGGGGCACAAGTTTCCATTCCAAATGTCTTCAATATTTCTTTAAGATATTTAGTTTTGGATATGAACATGCCTCACTTTGATTGATTGACTTCTAGTCCAAGAAAAAAGGATAATTCAACTAGCATGGACATCTCAAATTCCTTCTTCATTCTACTTATAAATTCATGCTCATGGAGTGATCATCACTACCAAAGATAACATCATCTACATAAACAACAACGATTAGCATGTTACCTCCTTCATTCTTGATGTAGAGATTACTATCAGTTGAGCCTCTTTTGAAGCCTTGTTTCTAATTAGAGGAAATTTCAGCGTAAAAGTGCCGATGAAATTTTCATGTAATTTCCATGTCATAATATGTAAACCAATCAAAATTCTTTAAATTTAAAAAGAGGTAAATGTAAATATTTTAGAGGGAAAATAAGAAAAACTATTTTTTTAAGCATATTTTTTTCTTATCTCCTTATAGGTTTACTCAAATTTCAAGTGTAGAAACTCATTGGATACGAAATTAAATTCCACATCCAACAATTATCCATTATGCATACTTGTGAGAAGATCCACATTGATGAAAATTGAATATACATTAAAACAACATGTTTGACACACTTTTTTTTAATGTATCTTCAATTTTTATCAATGTGGGTGTTCTCAAAATTATTCATAGTGGGTACTTGTTGGATGTGGAATCTAATTTTGCATCCAATGTGTGTCTACACTTGAAATTTGAGTGAACCTATAAGAAGATAAGCCAAAAATATGATAAAAAAATTAAATAAATAATTCTTATTTTCCCTCCAAAATTCATAAAACTCTTATTTTATTATTTTACTATAGGATGTCACTTTTAGGCTGAAATTCATGAAAGTGGCCTCCTATGGTAAAATAATAAAATAAGAGTTATGAATTTTGGAGGGAAAAGAAGAAAACTATTTTTTTTAATCGTATTTTTGGCTTATCTCCTTATAGGTTCACTCAAATTTCAAGTGTAGACACTATTTGGATGTGGAATTAAATTCTACATCCAAGGATTACCCATTATGCATACTTGTGAGAAGATCCACATTGATAAAAATTGAATATACATTAAAAAACGTGTTTGACACACTTTTTTTAATGTATCTTCAATATTTATCAATGTGGGTCTTCTCAAAAGTATGCATAATGGGTACTCGTTCGATGTGGAATTTAATTCTACATCCAACGAATATCTACACTTGAAATTTGAGTGAACTTGTAAGGAGATAAGCCAAAAATACGATTAAAAAAAATAGTTTTCTTCTTTTCCTCCAAAATTCATAACTCTTATTTTATTATTTTGCCATAGGAGACCACTTTTAGGCTGAAATTCCCTCTAATG
This sequence comes from Pinus taeda, assembly GCA_000404065.3. Lineage (NCBI taxonomy): Eukaryota > Viridiplantae > Streptophyta > Pinopsida > Pinales > Pinaceae > Pinus > Pinus taeda. The sequence goes on from APFE030832298.1 coordinate 61,164, forward strand.
ATGAAGATAAGCATCCAATTTGGAATACCATGCCCTAGGAGCCTGCTTCAAAACATACAATGCCTTCTTTATTTACATTCAAAATATTTTTCTTCTATTAATTAAAATCCTTCTAGTTGTTCCACATAGGCCTCTTACTTGAGTTCTCCATTTAGGAATGCTCCCTTTACATCCATTTAATATAGTTTGAACCCTTTGAAACAAGAAAAAACCAAGAACATTTTGATGGCCTCTAGACGAGCCACTTGTGCATAACCTTTGCAGAGAAGTCTTGCTTCATTTCTTATTGCTTGTCCATGTTCAAGCTTATTCCAGTATACCCACTTGATTCTTATTACATTTTTATCCTTTGGTTTTGGGACATATTCCCAAGTTTGATTATTTTCAATCTAATTCAATTCCTCATTCATGGCTTTGACCTAGTTCCCATCCTTGCTAGCTTGAGAAAACTTTTGTGGTCCCATTAAAGACAAAAATGTTATGTTTTCTTGGGATGATGGATCTACAATTTTTCTTCTAGTTTGAATACCTGAATCTTTATTTACCAAAAATTTGATCATCTGGATGATTTTTCTATGCATACATTGATGGAGTTTTTGCTTGCATAGGATCATGCTCTTCTCTATAGACTTCTTTAAATTTTTCGTCTTCTTATTCTTACTATGAGAATTCTTGAAAGATATCTGGGTTAGGTTGAGCTTGAGAAAGAACTTCATTCTACGAAATTCATTCATATACTTCAACACCAATACTTTCAATGACCTCTTTTGTTCTCTTGTTATAGAATTTGTATCCCTTGCTTCGATAGGCATATCCTAGAAACATACCTTCCTCGGATTTGGCTTCAAATTTCCCAAGTTATTCTTTGTTCACCTTTATGTAACACTTGTTTCCAAATACTTTGAAATTTTTAACATTGGTTGGTCTTCCTTTCCATAGCTCATAAGGGGTTTTGGAACTTTTAGTTCTGATTTGATCCCTATTCAAAATATATAAAATTGTATTTATTACTTCTCCCCAAAATCATTCTCGTAGTTGAGCTTCAAAAACAAGAGTTATTTCCATATCTTGAACTGTTATAATTTTCCTTTTCCAATAATACGAGCAGATACATTGTTACCGAAGTTTACTTTGCCTTTATATTTTTCCTTAATGATGACGAATTTGCTCTGAACTTTTGTCACGTTTCTTGAGCAACCACTATCAACATTCCATTTGTTTTCCTGCTTCTGGGCCTATAGAATGAGGCCACACTTTTCTTCCTTATTTTTCCACATTTTGAGAGAAATTCTTCTCCTACTTGGATTTATCTTACAATCCCTTGCCTTGTGTCCAATATTATGACATAGAAAGAGTTCAATGTGAACTTGTAGACAATTTCTCCCATAATCACAATCAATGGCCTTATGATTGAGTGCATATCATAAGAAATGATAACCATAAAATAATTTGTGGTACTCAGATACTTTCTTGTTGTTCCTTGTTTTGGCCTGAGCATCTTCCTGTATTTCCTTGGTTCGCTGCCTTGCTACATCTGTATATTTCTTAAGATTGTCAATTATGTCATTTTTCTTCTCGGATTGTTTTTCTTTTTCTCCTAGTTGTTTCTTGAATTTATCAAGCTACTTTACCATCATTTCATTCTTTCTCTTAACCTCCTCCAACTCAAAGTCTAGAATCATAATTGTTGTTGCATCTAAGTCCATATTTTTTTTATCCATCTTCCAGTAGTTAACTATTCCTTAGATGATGTGCTGTGATTCCACTTGTTGGCCCAATGGTCACACTAAGGAGGGGGATGAATCAGTGTGAGATCAATTTTACCATTTCACAACTTTTCATAATCATGAACCCATATAAAAACGTACCATAAGCATTATATCATCAACTATAACAATTCATCATCATATCAGTAACATATCAAGAATCCATCACATCACAAAGAGAAAAAAAAAAATTAGGTGGAAACCCATATAGGGGAAAACCACCAATCCTTTTCTTCTTTATCTTCAATTCATTTACATCACTTTTCAAGCTCTAACCTATTGGAGGCAACTAACCCCAAGAAATGCAAGTTGTCACTTATGGTAGGCTACAACCTGATTGAGGTACCAACCTCAAAAACTGCGAGAAACTTCTCATTGTAGGATACAACCCAATTAAGGCTCCAAACTCAAGAATGAGTATGCTCCAACTTGATCTAGGCTCCAACCTACTCTAGGCCCCAACCTAATTTAGGTTCCAACCTTAGTGGAGGCACCAACCTCCTTCTTTAACTTCCTTTTGGACCTTTAGTTCATCCCATTTTCAAACTGGATCCACTTCCATCCTATATCACTAAGTTTTTTATCAAAATTATTGTCACAACTACAATCACAACCTCTAACTTATGTCACTACAAAACCATTACATTACGATACACAGCCTATTATCACTACACTGCCACACACCCTGCAACCACTACATTGCCACGCAACCTATAACCACTACACTTCCACACAAACTGCAACCACTAAACTACCACACAATCTACAACCATTATACTACAACAAAAGTCACATTAATCATTGTTGTTGGTTTTCATATTGTTGCTCATACTTTGCCTCAACTAGTTCATCAATCTAGTCATTCAAACCCTTTTCTTGGAACCCCTCTGGTTACATTAATTTTTGAGCCCTGGTCATCCAACTTCTTCTAGAACTCAATATGGACAAATAATGCTCCCAAAAACAAAAACAAAAACAATAAAAAATTAAAAAAAATTAAAAATTAAAAAATAAAAAATAAAAAATAAAAAATCAATTAAAACTAGATATTTAGTTAAAAAATTTGCAGTTTTCCCCTTGCCAAGTGCCCTTCAACAAGTTATAGAATTACGGAGCTATCCACCGGATAATGCTTACTATGCAACAAAAATGAAACTTATATTTAAAAATAATATTTCTTGAACTACTAACTACCAAATTTCAAACCCATGGCCAACGAAATACAATACATATGTGCCACCAAATTTGTTACCGAATGATGCTTACGAAGGCATTCACCTAGATTGGGTATATTATGATTAATTTGGATTCAAAAATGAAAAGGCGGGTTTTGATCTCATGAACCATGCATATGCAATTATGGAACTTATAAGTCAACTAGTGTTGACAATCAAGCCTATCATTTAGTTATTTTATTATCTTCCAACGCGTTGGGTTTTAATTCACCAAGTCTTCATACATTGTATGGCCAATGTGTCAATTCAACCAAACCTTTGTACATTGTTATATTGTATTAAGCCTCCTCTAAATTTGGTGATAGGCTCTGCCTTTGTTGTATATATTCATGGTTGGTCTTGTTGTATATATACACTTTGCTATATCTGCGACCATATGTTGAATTTTTGTCTATCATTATTGCAAAACCATGAACTTGGAGTCAAGGTTACTTCACAAGTTATTCTCCCATTCATCAGAAAATTCAATTGCTAAATTTTTCTTTGTTGAATCCAAAAATATTGAAACAAACTAGACCTTCACTTGATCACAACTAGAACCAGGACAAAATAAAACTAATTCTTTTCAACGATAAACATAGAACAAGCTCGAACCATAATCCTTCCACAACATATGATCGTTATTTATATGCCTCAATCTTTAGCCCAGTGATGACCATACCCATATGTGAGACATGAGGGTCATCGATCATCTTATTTATGACATCATCATGATGTCATCGAGGCATGTGGTAGCCTATGATGGACACCATGTGTTACTCTGTTTCAGACTTTTCACCAACCCAAACTCACCATTTGTCACTGCCACGTGAAAGCCCCTGGTGGCACCACATCATCATGATGACATCAACTTGTTGATGTGTCCTAATGATTATGCGACTATACCATGTGTCATTTGTCAATAATTCCATGTCATCATCAAACAACATGCTACCACATGTTGTCATCTGGTTGCGCCAATAGTGTTGATTAAACATCATGCATCATAATCATATATTCGTTGACATGTTAGAAGTATTGTTAATTTTACCAAGAGATGCACAAAATTTAATGACATTAAATAGTGTGCATCTTTGTGTGCTCGAGGTTGTTCATTACTCTATTCAATGGTGGATCCATTCCAAACATGTACACTAGTAAACAAATTTGATTTTTGGGTTTTTTCCCCTAATGTTTGGTCTCTTGATTTAATATTAGAACCTCAATTGGCATAACCTTTTGTTTGGGAGGATTTTTTATGCACAAGATATACCATTGTAAAGATATTGACGATACCTACACAACCATGATATTTGTAGGATCTTTTGAGTATCATAAATTCATCAAAAAACCAAATAAACTTCAAAAACTTTGTAAGAGATCAAACTATCATATTACTTCATAAAGTGTCTTTTTGCTTCTTTGGTCATCATAGATGGTATTTTTGTTGCCTCATACATACACTTTGACATTAATGACATCTTGTTGTCATCACTGACAACACTAAGTGCAACACCAACATGCCTTGAAGATGTGCAATAACAAAGAGAAACTTGTTTAGAGAAAATCACCCAACACGATAAATGGGATAGTGACTCAGTAAGGTAACTTATCTCCAAACTTCAAGAATGCTCAAAATCAATCTCCATTTTTTTTTCTAATTTTAAAAGGAACATGCAAAAAATTCCACTAGACTTTTCGATGCAAGTCAAATCTAGAGATTCCTGTACAACCTCTTATTTCTCAAATATTAAAAAAAAAATCCATGGCAATCGTACATCAAGCAAAATGAAGAAAATACTAGGAAAGAATCCATCGTTGGAAAGAAATATGTTTCTTCCTAAGTGAAAATGAAAATTAATCCTTCTATTTTCAAATATTAGTTGAAGAAAACAATGGAAACTGACCTTATTTTTAGTTTGTAATATTATATAATGAATTCTTACATTAATACGAAGGGTTAGAAATTTTGTAGTCAAAATTGTGCATTAGTATTAGTTTGAATACAATTTTTTAAGGCTAATATTTTTTAGTGAACTCAACTTGGATAGATAAATGGCTATATGATAGCATTTCTATGAGTTGTATAATTACTTGTTTTTTAAATTTTATTGAAATCCCTTTCCATAGCCTATTTGGATTTATCAATTGTTAATTAATTGGATACAAGGATATATGGTTGTTATTTGAATAACTTCTTATTGGTTAATAAAATGTGTATATGCACTTTCAATGTTGTCGAGTATGACAAATTCTTTCTATAGGCTTTGATAAAAAAAATTGTCTTTTACCTAATTCCAAAGAGTCTTAGGCTTGTGGTCGAGATAGTTAATTATTATAAATATACAAATATATTATATAGTAATTTTAAATCCTTTCTTTTAGGTATCGATTAAATTGAAATGTCTTTCATTAAAGATATTTTTATTTAATTTCACTTCTTTTCAATGGTTAACCAATCCCACATATCATTCTAAAACCACCATTTCAAACAAGAGCATGTCTAATTGGGATATTTGATTAGGTAGTTTTTCCCAGTTGATGTAGGGATTTTCTTGCAAATTAACAATACTCCAAGTACACCAAGAACTATTTTAAGAATTGAATAACATGGAAATGACACAAAAATATTGTCAAACATATAAAAACATAAAACAAGAGAAACAAAAACATAAATGTTCCCCCAATCTGGGCTACATCCACATAGAAACAACCAGCCCTTCCTTTTATGTTATCCAACAAACTGAAGGGATGCAACCGATATCACATTTTTGTAACTTCCTCTTCACGCTCACAAAATATCCTCTCTTTCTCTCACATAATAATACATAGTGGAAATACAATTCCCTCATTGAAACTGAGGGTTTCCTTCCAGGGAAAAAAACCCTAAATTAACATATCTTGGACCGTCAGATATTCCACCTAAGGAACGATCCAAATTGACTACAAAATTATAATATTTTAAAAGGAAATTTTCTCAAAATTTTCCTCATCAATATTAGTGGGGGGGTGGGGGGGGAAGCCCCCCACACACCCCCACCCCCAACCCCATTTAGGGACTAAAATCCAAATGCGATCGAAACAAGACCTCTAAATCAGGAATATAATTAAGCTCCAGACCCAACAATGTCCCACTTGGAGACTAATTATAGAAACTCCACCACTTCTTCACTTTTTGGACAATACTTCCTCTTGGACTTGGCATGTTTCTCATATTTACCATCATACTTCAAAGCTAATTCAAACTGATCAAAAATGTAGTTTCTCCCTAGTTACTATCTTTGTTAACATATATGCAATATTCTAGCTAGTGTATATATTTTCCAGCTTCAAATGTCCATCTTCCAAAACTAGCCATATGAAATGGTACCTAAATTGCATATGTTTAGTCTTAGAATGAAATTTTGAGTTTCTTTGCAAGATGAATGGCACTCTAGTTGTCACTATATAACCTGCTAATTTTTTGCTTCTTTCCCAATACATCCATAAACCTTTGTAACCAAATCATTTCTTTACTAGCCTCTGTAATAGCAACATACTCTTCTTTCGTTGTTGAAAGTGAAACAAACTTTTGAATTTTAAAAATCCAACTTACTATTATTCCACCTACAATAAACACATACCATGTGGTGCTCCTCATGTTATCTCTATCACCTACCATATCTGAATCGACATATGCCTATAGAATAGTATTTGAACCTCCAAAACATAACGCATGATTAGTGGTACCTCTCAGATACTTGAGAATCCACTTAATTTTCATCCAATGATCTTTACCTAGATTGTTCATGTACTTGCTCACAACTTCCATTACATGTGCAACATCAGGTCTTGTGCACACCATTTCATACATTAAGCTTCCAACTGATGATGAGTGTCGAACATTAGACATATAATATATCTCTTCCTGAATCTTGGGACACATCTCCTTACTTAGTTTGAAATGGATAGATAAAGGTGTACTAATTGTTTTTGCATTGTACATATTAAATCTTTCCAGCACCTTTTCTATGTACTCACCCTGATACAATGCTAATTTTTATTTTTCTAGTCTCTATTTATTTTCATACCAAGGATTTTCTTTGCAATACCCAAATCCTTCATCGCAAATGAATTAGCCAATTGACTTTTGGGAACATTTATTTCATTTGTGTTAGACCCTGCAACAAGCATGTCATCTAAAATACAATAACAATATAATATAGCTTCCATCATTTTGTTTCTTAAGATAAACACAATGGTCAAAATGACATAATATAACCTTGTTCTCACATAAACTTGTCAAATTTTTAGATACCATAGCCTTGGATCTTGTTTTAAGCCATACAAGTTCTTCTTCAACTTGCACACTAATTTCTCATTCCCTTTGAACTCATACTCTTATGGTTGTTTCATATAAATCTCTTCCTCCAAGTCCCCAAGGAGAAAGGTTGTCTTTACATGTAACAGTTCCTACTAGACTTAAAATAGTTCTTATTTAAGTCATTTTAACAATAGAAGAAAATATTTCATCAAATTCTTGTTGATGGTCCTAAATGATTGCCTCAACATTGGGGGAAACCATCTGGTCGGGACCTTAGAACAAAACCTTTTATGTTTGGGATGATGGCTCTACTTGAAATTATGGGACCAGTTTCCCTTTCTATAAAGTAATATGAAATGGAGTAAATAAATATATAATGCTCTAATATGACTAGAAACTGAAATAAAGATTAATATACTACTATTTATCTTTAGTAAGTTGATGGTATATGTGATTAAAAATATTTCACAATTCTCATAACAATATAGATCATCATGTAATTATGAAGTTAACACAAAGAAGGATAACTAATTTAATTATATAGTTAATTAAATTAGTTGGTTAAATCGTCACATAATTGAGATCTCATTGTTCACATATGATTTGTGAATTTCAATCAGACACATCAATAGTGATAATGAAAGATTGTTTTAACACATATATGGTCAACAAAAATAGAATTCAGTTCTACTCTAGGCAAATAAAGGATAATAGTACCTAATATATCATTTATCTGCTCGTCATAGAAAGGAAATGGTTCAACTTGATATTAAGAAAAACCTTAATTAGAGTAGTGCAACTTAAGCTTTCTCTTACAAAAATTCAGAACCCCTTTTTCTAATTGAGAGAGGGAATTTATAGTTTCATAACGAAAGATAAAGATAGAAAATACAATTACAACTTCAAGCAGTCTTAAACAAGAGTAACTAAAAGGAACATATTTGGAATCAGTTACAACATAATGCCTATGACTAGGAGGAAGACTATCCTCCGATGCGTTGTTGCAACTCATAGATATCAATCAAATTTTGTATTCCAGGTGGAGACTTTGGCTAAATCTGCATATGGCTCATGAAGATCGCATCTTTCAATGTTGGCAGCATTTGTGTGGCAGTGTTTGATAGGAATCAAAGCATTAACAACTGACTGTATGACTTCACTAAGAACTACCAATGACTCTCTAAGTTAGTCTTGGTCAGTTGATCAATAAACTCTGCCCTTTTCTTAGAATACTCTTGCCACATCTTAGTCATCCGTTTGATATCGGGTAAATTTCCCTTGGGACAACTCAGAATGAGATTTGATTGAAGAAAATTATCACTGACTGCCTCGACAATATTCCTAGAAATTTCTTGTACCTAATAAACTATTACTTCTTCCTGCTTAATGTGAATCTCCCACTCTCTGAAAACAATATCTTTATGGGCATCTTCGATTTTAGGAAGATTGATGATCTTCCTTCTGCACTTTCCTACCAAGTTAGGAAACTAGAAATTTTCTCCTCTATATCTTCAAAGTCATTTTTTATATTTGATAGTTGATCTACTAGAGAGTCACTTGTCCTACATTGATCATGAACAATTGCTAAAAAATTTCAAAACACTATATGTTGATGGGCAAGAGGAGTGTTTAACTCTTTAGCCTCTTTCTTGAATTCAATCAATTCTGGATTGATACTCAAATATTCAATCCTTCTTTGTAGCTCTTGAACTTTTGTATCTATGGCTTGTGTATCAACACCATACTAGACTCTGAGAGAGTGAAATCTATGTTGAAGCTTTGTCACCTGTGTCTGTCAGTTCTCTATTATCTTATGCTTTTTTGCTTCAATACTTTGTTCTAATAATGAATTTTTTCCTCCTTCTCCTTGAGTAGCCGTCGAACCTCTGTAGCTTTGTCAATATTGGCTAAGCCATGAGCACCTGTAAATTGAGTAAGCCTACCCAATTCCTTTGTAGCAGTCATTGTGGAGCCTTTCCATAAAACTTCAAAAGATGCATTACCATGAATTAATGATTGGGACTGATTGAGCTTTCTTTTCTTTCTCTCCTTTACTACAGCTTTCTGTTGAGGTTTGTAGAAAATCTCCAGTGGAGGAATCTCCTCAATCCTTTAAACAACTTCAGAAGAAGGAAATGTTGGTATAATTTCTACCTCTTTATCATCCAAAGGATTCTCAGGAACATTCATTGTTATCAGAGTCTGTTCAAGATTCTTTAGAGGGTCCTGAACCTTCATTTATTGAGGAGTTTTAGAAGCTTGAAACTTATCAATCTTGGAATTCAAAGCTTGATTGAATTCTTCCCAAATTTCTCCTAACCTAGAATCAGGCACAAATCCTTCTACCTGAGAAGAAGAAGAGACAAATGCTACTTTTGTTTGATAGGGATCAACCGATTTTGTTCAACCAATAATTTTGACATCATCATGAAGAGTCTTCTCTTGAGGAACCTGCAATGAATTCACATGAAGTTTTGCTAGCTTGGAGCTCTATATTGCGTAAATTGATTCATTTCTTCAAGGGTCAATTGTTTCTCTACTCTTTGCACCACCAACGAATAAGAAGAAGCCCTCTCAAATAAATCATCAAACTTATCGGGCTCATGAATAAAATTTCTTATACTTGATGCAACTGTGATCTTTTTAACCACTTGATTGGGATCATATTGCCTATTAGGTATAGTAGGAAAACAAAGATCTTGAATAAACTTTATTTCAATTTGTGCATGCTTACAATTATCTAAAGAAAATATACCAAATTGAGTTGGGAAAGAAGGCCACATCTTTTTGTTGGATTCCTTCAAAACTTTGGAAATACCATTACCCACAGTTTGATAGGCTATCTCCCTAGTAATAAGTTTATCTGGAATGAAGAGTGGTAAAACATGAGGATTTTCCATAATTCCATATACTCTGATATAGGTGAATGATTCTTCACCAAACCAATTCCCTACTCTGAGAAGATCAAATTCAGCTTTTGGAGACATCTGAGGTGCATTTTTATCAAAGATAACCTGATAGGTTGGTAATATGACCCCATGGCAAATTTTATAGAAGTGTTGATGATATTTGGGGTCCCATAAAATATAATTATAAATATGAATGGGAGTTGGGCCTTGCATAGTCCACTTCCAACCCATAGATGAAAAATCCATAGAAAAACATAAAGCATCCATAATATAGGCACTCATATAGAAAGGAGGGATTATATTCTCAGAAACTTTGTGTTTACTCCTAAAGACTAAAATATAGGAAACCAAATTGTCTGAAAGTATAATGGCCCAATCAAATATAAACCCTTCTGAAGCTCTATCTATTAGAGGTACCCATTGATCAGGAAACTTTTGCACATTAAGGAGTTCATGAAGCCTACACATCATAGCAGCAATTTGAGAATAAGGACCAACGAGAGAGTCTACAACATACTTACCACTCTCCTCTCTTGTGTGTGTTTGTTTGAGCCCTTTCTTCAACCTTAATTGGCTCTGATGCATGTCCATGCTCTTTAAGAAATGCCTCAATGTATTCCTTGTCATATTTGCATTGTGTTTCAGGGAGATGATACATTCTCCGCAAATATTCACTAGGAAAAGACCTGATGATTGTGTGCTTTTTTGTAATAATCCACCTATCTACAATACTCATATTATCCATAACCCACTGAACTATATCGGTATAGGGAAGAAGTCTCGCTCTAGCTACAATTCTGTGTAGAACAGAATTTGCCACATCCTTGAAGGTTGTATCTGAAACTGGGGTGGAATCATCAGTGGTCAATGTTCTATGAGTAACCCTTGGTCCTTCATATTCAAAGGATTTGTACATCGCTTCCCATGAAGAATTCACGGAATATTTAGTATAAACTGTGTCGGAAAAGGGTATCGGCATAGCAGTCTTTTCTTCAATATTTTCAATTGAACGAGTAGCAGATTGTTGTTGTGCTGCAATTTTCTTCTTTCCCTTTCATGCCTTCAACATCTCTTCATTATTATGGGATTCATAGCTTACCTGTATAGAAAACACAAAGATGAGTGGAACTCTTTCTATAGCGGGGACTTAACACAAACAATGCAATTTACCATAGTAATATTTTCCTTTTAAGCAAATCTTCAAAATATCGAGGAAAAATGAATGAAGGCATTTAGAGTTTCGAGAACCATAAATCCACATTATCAAACATTAAATGTGCAAGTGAGAAATCACGTGGGCTTACCATGCCAGCTTATTGGAGGAGATATATCTGAGGATTTTATTAGAAAGTTACGATAATCTAAACTTATAATGTGAAAAGGTTTTGATATAACAATGGTCATGAAAAATATTGGATGAAAAATATCTGATGAAAAACGTGCAAGCTATATCGGGAGGATGATATTAGTGGTTTCAATGAAATACTTTTGATGGGATAGTTTCAATGGAAATATCAGAGGAAGAAGATATCGAAGGTGAAAAGTGATAGAACTTACGATATGAAATGTGTCGATATAATAAAAAATAATTGTGGGGCTGACGAATTTTTATAATATTACTTTATGAGAAAAGCACTCAAGTCTTTATAAATATTAGCAAACCCTTTATATGATTCTTTTAATAAAGCAAGCATCAAGCATCGGGGAGGAACTTTATCGGAAAGGAGCTTTATCGTAACAATATTTAAAAGAAAGTTACGATATAATAGAGTTCTGATATGATATATTCTGATATAGCTTTAACTTCGAGAGTAGGGCCCATTGGAGCTTTGGTTTAATGTAACATGTTTTAAAGTGTAACTCTAATATGAGAAGTTTCGATAAGAAAAAGACTTAAGTTTCTCAAACTTCATAAAAATTTTGAATATGATCCAATTTTATTAAAATCAAACAATTTATTAAAAGAAAATAAAAGATAAAAAAGTAAAGGGTCCCCATTAGTTATTGATAAATAAATATAAAAATGGGGGGTTGTTGAATGCTACAACAATTCTATACCTTTCTTTTGTGCAAACCCCTTCACAACAAGTTTAGCCTTGTACGTCTTTTTTCCTCTGTCTTCTTCCTTCAACCTATAAATCTATTTATTCTACAATTTTATTTTACTGGCAGGAAATCTAACCAAGTCCCATGTTTGGTTATGTACCAAGGATTCCATCTCTTCTTTCATGACTTTCTCCCATTTCTTCTAGGTTTCTACCTGCATAGCTTCTTCATGTCTTTCTAGTTCACTAGAATTAGTCAACAATACAAAATATAATGAAGGAAAATATCATTCAGGGGTCTAGTTAACCTACTAGATCTTCTAACAACACTTGCAAGAGTTTCAAGTGTCTATTATTTTTGTTGATCATTATGATTTTTTAGCACCTTTGACTTTTCTTTTTAGGTGATCTCTTCAAGCATTGTGTATTTTTTGTTTTACTTTTCCTATTTCTTTCATTGCAACCGATATCAGTACAAGACTCTTTCATTGGATACCACATCTCTACTCCTAATGGTATTATAGTTTTCATAACCATATAAGCAATAACTAAAATCGTTAACACGGTATCCAATAAAGGTACACTTATTTGTTTTTGCCTCAATATTTGTTTTACTTTCTTTACTAATGTGGACACATGCTTCACAACTTAAGGTCTTTAAAGATGGATAGTTTACCTTCTTAATTGTCCATGCCTCCTCTTGAATACCACCATCCAAGGAACTTGAAGGCCCTTTGTTTATTAGGTAAACAACAGTATCTACAACATATGCCAAAAATTGTAAGGGCAATCATGCATGCAATATCATACACCTTGCACACGTCATGATTGTATTGTTCATCCTTTTTGCAATACCATTTTCTTATGGTGTTCTTGGAATTGTCTTCTCTCTAAAAATTCCATGTTATCAAACTCCTTGTTGTAGTATTCACCTCCATTGTCTAATTTGAGACACTTCAATTTTTTTCTTGTCTCATTATGAAACCAAGATTTCCATTTCTTAAAAGTATCAAAGACGTCAGATCTGCTTTGAATAAAATAAACCTAATTTTTTCTAGTTGCATCATCAATAAAAGTAACATAATAATAAGAGCCACCAAAATATGATACATGAGCCAGTCCCCATACATCTATATGCACAAGCTCTGTTTTCATTCTTCTTTTCTTTCCCAACTCTAATAAATCTAACTCTATTTTGTTTTCCATAAACACAATTCTGATAAAAATCAAAATCATCATGCTTCAAACCTGGAAACAAATTTCTTGAGTGAATATTATGCATCCCCTTCTCACTCACGTTCCCAAGCCTATGATTCCATAGTTTGTATCTTCTCTTGTGGAGGTTAAAGTAATAGTAGAATAATAAGTACCATTGCATAAATATAATATAACTACCTTCTCCCTTTTCCTATTACCAGGGATCCTTTAGTGACATGTTTTGTTTATAAATGTAGTTATAGAACCTTCACTTCCCAACTAACCTATTGAAATTAAACTTTTCTTTAGATAACAAACATGCCTTACCTCCTACAACCATTGTTTTCCATTTTTTAATTTTATAAGTACCTTACCCATTCCAATGATTTGACAAGGTTTATCATCACCAAAAAAAACCTGTCCAAAATATCCTTGAACATAGTCATGAAAAATGTTTCCTATGGGGTGTGGCATGGAAGGAAGCCATGTTGTCTAAGTAAATCCTCTCCGCGGACAGAGATGATCCCTCTAGTATAATGAGTGGTACTAGAAACCTACATGACAATCTACAAGACACTTTCCTAAATTACAATCAAAATGAGAGAAGAGGAAGATGGCCTACCTCATTCTGATGATATAACGTCCTCCTTTGTTGAAGACGTTGAATATGCCTCAGGCTCAGTCCTACTGCTCACATCGTTTGAATTCCTGCACAAGAGATCAAATACACAACACAGAATACAAGTAAAAATAGCATAATCGAATGTAGCCTACTTAACAGATCAAGGAGCATTAAGATAAATGATGCATTAACACACACATTTATAGAAAGTGAACCAGCAATTGTATATATTAATAGAATAAAAGAGGAAGCATACAATCAAGCCTTGATGTCAATAAGCTCTCCTTGAGTGAATTTCCAAGTCCAAGCTCAAGCTCTCCAAGCACTCCTTCTCCAAGCCAAATGAGAAGCATGTAGGCACTATCTCAACATAAGGGTGCAAACAGCCAAAGACCAACCATTTGGGAATGGGAAAAGATGAATAAATAGGTAGGGAAAGGGAGTTAAAATCTCTCCAAAGATAGGAGAAGGCCCTCTTCTCAAGGAGGTATCTCATAGGGATAAGACTAAAGGGCCAGGTAGAGAGAACTCGACCTCATCTATTCCGAACAACCTCCAACTCGTCGTTCTGGAAGCTTCTTGATCACGAGCTTATTTTCCTCTTTGGGAAAAATTTCCTTTTAGGGAGCATCACAGGTATCCAAGCCAAAAAGCGCTAGCATCGCGAGACTAGTATAGTGTAGCTAGTGACCATCATGGGTTTCCAATGTCAAGGGAGCGATGATCCTAAGATTAGGGTCCTACAGCCCTTTTCTTCAAGGGAATCTCAAGGCATTTTTCCATTAGTGTTTTATGGAGGATCTGAGCTACATATCAGGACAAGTACACTATATGATTTCTAGGTTTCGAGCACTTCGGGATATTTCACAAGGAAGCGCGGGAGATGTGACAAAATAGTGTGTAACAGATGACCCCTAAAGCATGAAGGCATAACATGGAGTGATCGTTGAGATGCTTTATGAGATTTTTCAATGACGAGAACAAACACTACCAGGAGACTTGCAAATCAAGGACACATATACATATACATATCTGATATCTGATATGTGACATCTATGGTATGGACACAACCATTAGGATAGTAAGGACTATGAAAAGGACCCATGGTATGGGCGTAGCCATCCGAATGAGAAGGATCATCTGTAAATCTAAGATCCAAGGTATGGATGCAGCCACTCGATATAGAAGGATCATCATAAATGTAAAGTCCCACGGTATGGTCACAGCCATGTTGTATAGAAGAAACATGTGTACAATCATGAACAATACATAACTCCACGCGGCCTAACTCATATCAGTCAAAACTCAGGGTCTTGTGCTCCATCCCAACCTGATCAAAGTATGAATTCTAACATGTGAATGAATGTGTCGAAGTCAAACATGCTAGAAAACCACCCGATTACCAGTCAATGATGTAGACCATTAACACGCATGAAAGAAACCACTAGTAATGTCAAGGGTTATCAAGGTACGACAATACAATCCATGAATGTGAAAATGAAGCTAAAGTCGAACACTCATGGAATCATCCGATCAAAGGCCAATGATGAAAACTTGTCATCAGATGCGAAGAACTTGCCATTAAGGCATGCAAGCTCTAAGGTACTGAAAGGAAGTCTCTAAGTCATCTTCCTGGATAATTAGTTGAAGTCAACAGGAAGTGACCCATCGAAGGAGGGCCATAATGATTCCACCATCATTGACACAAAACAAGGAATAAAGTGGAATGAATGAATAGGATCCAAGATTGTAGCAAAGGGTCAGACAATGTATAGGTAATGAACTACATATAGGACTTATCTTGAACATTAGCAACATGACTCCGAAGTGTTGTAGCATTTGACTCAACGTAAGGCCAAAGGTCATGATGACGAAATGGAATAGTCATATGAGAGGAAAAATGGATCACCAAAACCCGGAAGGACATGTGACGAAGTGAGGATATCCCAAACCCGACATGAGAAATAGATGGGTGTCATGTTCAAGAGCGACATGCTACCTATACAAGGGATGTTTCACTTTCATTTTCCCCCACTATGTTTAGGGAGTACCACAATTATTTTTAATCACAAGCTTGAAGGGGATAGCATATGTTTGTCATATAAGTTCATTCTTCAAATGAATCCATCCTAGTAAGTTTTACGAGTCCTAGGAAAGAGAAACTTGGTCTCATCATGGTGACAAGTCTTTCGTTGCAAATATTTTTAACGAGTCTAACGGAAGGATAACTCGGTATCTTTTTCACGTTTAGAGAGTTTGAAAAAGAGAAGAAAAAGAAAACTCCATCATGTCCCTTCTCGTAATTTGACCCTTGAACCCGAAAAGGTAGAAAACAATATTCGAGAGAACCTCTTGACCATGTCGACCAAGGTGTACTTTTTTCGTAAATAGTCAATCTTAGTCCGAAAAAGGGGTAACAAAATACTGAGACGACATCAATTAATTTAATTTAATTAGTTCAAAAAGACAAGTACTTGGTGATCTTTTCATTTTTTTAGATTCAAAAAAGAGCTTAAAGATGACTCCAGGGGGGTTCCTTTTTCATTTATTTTTAACGAGTCTGAAAAAAGAGATAAAATAAAAATGCTTTGAATCAATAAAAAATGATCATTGAATCCACCAAAAAGGACTTGTAATTGCACAAATACAACCACACATCACTGATGTCGAGAAAAATAATAAAATATTGGCAAAAATGAGTTTTAAACTTACAAATAAACCAAAATTAAGAACATTTTTACCATTTCACTTGCAGTAACTTCGAGAGTGCATTTTAACCCATTTTCTTTGATTTTTCAGGTGAGAAGTGTGGGAGATACAGGGCATCATTTCATGAACCGTTAGCTGCAGGTAAGAATTGTGCCTTTTCTTTTACATTTTATTGTGTTTTCATGCTTTTTCATTGGGTTTTTGCTTGCCAGAAGGGAGGATTTTAATTTTTTATAGTGGGGGCGATCATCGCAGGTTTTCTCATCGAACTCGTAATGATGGCCCCTAAGCCCGAAAGCATCTTGTGCTAGCATCGCGGATTTAATAAAAACATACACGATGACCGCAAGGTAGAAAAATTGAAGAAAATCTTCCTCATAGAGCTCAATTTTTGAGTTTTAACCCATTGAAAAATATTTAATCAATGTTTAATGGTTGTTTTGCAGGAGATTTCGACAACATGGTCACTGAATGGAAGGAGAGAGGCCATGAGGCAAAATATCACCAATCTGTCCAAGATCCAAAATGCGTGAATGCTTTGAGGAATTGTGGGCTACTGAAATTCTTTCGAACCATGGGACTCAGAGCCCAAAACAATCTACTACACTACCTGATCAGTTTATGGGATGTTGATCAGGAGATCTTAATTATTGGAGACCAGGAATTGGAGCTCGAAGTAACAGACATCTCCTTCATTAATGGATTTTCTAAAAGATGGTAAAGGTTTAACTCTTCGAATCTCGTCCTGGAGGTGAGAGCACCAGTGCCCTAATCAGAAGACACTGCCCAGGTGCAGAAACAACAATGAGCAGCAAGGTGAAGATAATAATTGTCAACAATATTTCCCTAAGGATGATTCTACACACCATGGCTCATATAGCCAGGTCACAAGCTTTGCACGAGATTTCAAAATCTCAATTCTAGTATGCAGTAGATTGCCTTACTCCAACAGTATTCAACTGGTGTGATGGATTGTTCGCCAATATGAAGAGGAAACTGACCAAAGGTAAGCAAGGAAACCTGAAACAGTTTAGCTCTGATTTGATCTTGGTCACTTTCTTTCTGGAGAGAGTGCCCCTATTTTGGTATCAGTGGATAGAGGTACCGGATCCTGCTCAACAAGATCCAAGGTTGGTTAGATGGAGTGAACTCATGCCTCGTGGAGGAGGGGGCCAGCAGATGCATTTCCCTCCATAGTTTTTAGTTGGTTGCGTCGCCAACTGATCATTATGGATGACTACACCCTATGCAGGCACAGATTTCAAATGGGATCTAGATCTACCTCTGCCAACGAATGAACAGTGGACTCATGTAGGTAAAACTTGTTTTGTGGATTTTCAAGTTTTATCAGTTTTTTTTATTAAAGTGTATCTAAGATTTAACTTGTGATAAATGTGTAGATGTTGGACCAGAAAGGCCTCCTGGCATGTTGCCAATAGCACGAAGAATAGCATGTCAAATAGAAGATGCTCCATATGAGGAAGGATCAGATCCCATGGTGGAGATGGAACGCAATCTAGAAGTGATCACTCGAGGGATTCCAAAATATGCCACTATAGATGACATGCCACTGCGATACTAGAGGCATACAGTAGGAGTTTTTACAAGACTACGTCTATTATTAGGCCGAGTGATTAGAGAGGTCTCATGTTATCGTGAGCATCATGTGGGCGAATAGCCTTTCTAGTTTGTTTTTTCACTATTGTAGGCTTTGAAAGCCATGTGTCTCAGAACACTTTATTTTTTGAGATTTTGATGGAAAAAATCTAACAGACGCTATATCGCTATATTATAATATATATATAATATATATAATATATATATATATATATATATATATATATATATATATTATATAAAGATTATATATATATTATAGGATAGATAGATAGATAGATAGATAGATAGATAGATAGATAGATATAGATATAGATATGTATGTATGTATGTATACATATTCATGTTTTATTTTCTACTAATGTGTCCACGTACCATGATGATATGATCATTTTTATAAATTATGCAAACGTCTATCAAGAACATAATTTGCTAATGCATTTGTTAATGAATTCAAGTTATGTGGAATGTGTTGATATGTGATAAAATCAAAATTTCTTTCCAATAATCAAACCAGTAGATACATACACAGAATTTGTGGATTTCTTACTGAGTAATGAATATTCACTTGTAACACAATGAGTTGTGAATCTAATTTAACAATTAAATTTCTAATGCCAAGAGAAATTGATTATGATAACAGTTCAATGACTGCATTGTACTCGAAAATATTATTAGTTGTCTGTCCCAGGAAAATACCTTGTAAATCGATCAACTCTCCATCAGGGGCAAAGAGTGCCCAAGCTGCGGAAGACAAGTTCGGTGTGCTACGACAAGCACCATCAGCAAAACCAACATAATGGTTTGACGACATCTACTAATCGAGTGGAACACAAGGTAAGCATAAAAACATGTATGCAAAGAAAACAATCACACCAAAAAATAAAAAATGCACACCAACGAATTCACACACTAATGTACAAAATTAATTACACGGAACTCACGCATAATACTTTTTCAGATACAACCCATTGCAGGGTTGTGAAAATGCATTTCCTTCGTAGTCAAATAGGTCATAGGCACATTTCTACAAGACACGTTTTACAATATATGGCCCATGCCACATAGATTCGAACTTTCCAACTCCCAACTTATCATTGGCTTGATCATACAAGAGCACCAAGTCACCTTCAGAAAAAATGCATGGAAAAACAGTTTGATCAAAATGGGCTTTAACTCGTTTTTTTTTTTTTGTTTCAATCACCATTGCAACAATATGACGGGTCTCATCAAGCCTCTCTAGATAAACCGCTCCTCTTCAAGCAAGGTATCAAGGAGTAGTTTGATAGCTAATTTCAACGAAGGGATTTCACACTCAATCGGGAGTGTCACCTCTAAACCATAAACCAATTGGAATGGAGTGAAACCAATGGTTGTCTTAGCCAAAGTCTGATAAACTCAAAGAGCTGAGCATAGCATGAGATTCCAATCCTTTTTATGCTTCCCAATGGTTCGTTGAAGCATAGTAATCAAAAATTTGTTAATTTCTTCAACTTGGCCATTAGCCTGTGGATAGTAAGGAGTTGAGCTATCATGGCGAAGACCCAACTGAGAAGTCAGCTTTACCATCATGTACTGATGAAAGTGTAATCTGCAATCAGTGACAATGGCTAGAGGGATGCCAAAACGGGCTATGACATGGTTGAAGAGGAACTGAGCAGTAGTGTTATCATCAGCGTTATATGTGGGCATCGCCCCGACCCATTTAGTGAAGTAGTCGATGGCAATGATGATATAGCCATGCCTCCTAGTTGAGCAAGGGTTAGATGTCATGAAATATATGCCCCATTTAGCAAAGGGGCCAACGGTAACGACTGGGTGTAAGGGTGCTGGTGGGGCTTGTTGTTTGCGGTTATAAATTTAACATTCATGGCACTTCTGAATGGCCAGAATACAATCCTTGAAAATGGAAGGCTAGACATACCTGGTGCGAAGGATCTTCTGAGCAATGGCATAGCCTAACATGTGACCACCACATGCCCCAAAGTGGTAGTCATTCAAGACTCGTTCAGCCTCTTCAAATGTTATACATCTGCAACGAATAGAATCAACACCAACTCAGTATAATGTATCACCAATAATCTGATAAGGTTGAGACTGATGTCGGATACGGCATCGGTCAGATCGAGACAACTCAAATCAGAAGGTTTGAGTCTGAAGATAAAAAATGATATATCCATACCATGGGTCGAGAGTGGTGATGAGAAACAAAGTTTCATAATGAATCTTCTTAGAAAAATTAGTGGAAGTGTTTGCAAAAGGAAGGGCGTAAATCAATTCGGAAAAAATGAGTGACTTCTTCGATTTGGCGATAGTAAAATCCAAATCAAACTCTTATAGGATAACAATCCATTTAGAGTATTTCCCCCCAAGCAATTGACAGTTCAAAATATAATTCATGGGGTTGCAGTTAGAAATCATTGTGGTCTTCCATAGAAGAAGGTAATGACGAAATCGTTGAACAACATGTGCCACTGCCAAGGCAAGTTTCTCGACATGAGCATATCAAGTTTTAGTGTCAATTATATTTCAAATTAAATAATAAAACACGTGTTCATTACCATCGTCACTATTCTGGACTAATACTATATCAATGGTACTATCAGTTGCAGCCAAGTAGAGGAAATAATTGCGGCGATTGTCAGGGGGATGCAATAAAGGAGCATTGATGAGCATGTTCTTTAGGGCATCGAAGGATTATTGGGAAATTTCATCCCAAATGAATGGGATCCCCTTTTTGTGCAAGCAAGTAAATCCCTTCGTGAGTTCAGCATAGTTAGGGACAAGACAACGAAGAAAATTAGCCTTTCCTTGCAAACTTTGCAATTGATGTAGTGACGCAGGAGGGGTAAATTTACAA
Source organism: Pinus taeda (assembly GCA_000404065.3). NCBI lineage: Eukaryota > Viridiplantae > Streptophyta > Pinopsida > Pinales > Pinaceae > Pinus > Pinus taeda. Next base: position 82,406 of record APFE030832298.1, read on the forward strand.
TAGCCTCAACTTTTAGAGGATTATTTCAGATACCTTCTTGGGACACAATAAAAACTAGAAGTTGACCAGATTCTATGCAGAAGACACACTTATGTGGATTAAGACAAATATTATAGTGTCGACAACGCAAAAAGATGGCCCGAAGGTGGTCAGATGGTCACGACGCTTAGCAGAATGAGCTAGTAAGTCGTCTAGATAAGGTTGAACAATATTTCTAATATCATGAAAATCATATGAAATTTCTCTCTGAAAGGTAGCACCATCATTTTTCAAGCAGAAAGGGAGTTTCTTATAGGAAAAATTCCCGCATGGACAGATGAAGGTCATCTTGTGTTGATCAGTAGGTAATATATTGAACTGGTTGTAACCAAAAAAACCATTCATAAAAGAGAAAATCTCACTCCCAGCACACTCATCACTGATTTGATCAATAAACAGAGTGGGATAGTTATCTTTCGGGCATGCGCGATTGATGTTGCAGTAATCAACACAAAATCGAATTGTGCCATGTTTTTTAGTAACATGTACAATGTTAGAAACCAATCTATCAATGGGATAGGGTAAATAAAACCATCTTTTAAAAAAATCAACTTATGTCTTAATAGCAGTAGCCTTTCTAGGATGCATGGGACGAAGTCGTTGGAAAATGGGCTTCACATCAGGATACGTGGGTATTTCATACACCACAATAGTTGGATCAATACTAGGAATTTCCTCATATGACCAAGCGAAGACATAGCGAAATTCTTTGAAAATATCGATGTAAACCTTGATATCATTAGGAGAATAGGAAACCCCAATGTGAATGTTCTCAACAATTCCAGGTTTAATGGAAATGTCGAGCGGCATGGTTGCAGTAATATTTACCATATTACCTTCAAACAAGACTTCGTGCACCAAAACTGGTATTTGAAGGGGATGCGTCAAGTTATGAGAAATAAAAGCTTCAAGACACGAAGGAATCTCACTTAGGCTTGGAAGAAACGAGGAATGATGATGAATATCATTCCAAGAAGTTTCGTCAAGACACATAACTTCAACAATACTCTTGTTAGTGAGGAATATCTCATTTAAAGGATCTAGGGAATCCCAAGAACCAAACTAAGGATATTGAGCATAGGTATCCAGGTTCATACTCAAAACAGCATGACTTTCTGAAGAAGTTGCTGAAGTTGAGACAATTTCATGATAAGCTTGTTCCAAATGTTTTAGAGGCATGGCATCACCAAATGAATCAATCTGATCCGAGGAAGGAATAATCCATGGATATGTAGAAACAGAGATCATATTGATAGAGGCGACATGTGGAGGTGGGAGAGAAAAAGTTCCCATTAAATCAGAATCTTTGAAAAGACCTACCCCCACGCTCTCATCCAGAATTTCAATATTTTCCACATATGGGATGTTGTCATTTGAGGCACCAAAAGAGAAAAAGGACAATTGGTTCGACGATGAAAATTTTTCCTTCATGAGGAAAACGAAGGACCCAAAACAAAGAGGAAACCACACAAAACATGGCATGGGTCCAACTTCGCCCAAGTAGGAGGTTGTAATTCATATTTGCATCTATAACTTCCACTTCTACCTCGACAGTCTTCCCTTCCAAAGTGATGGGAAAACTTGTGAGAATACCATAAGGACAGGAGCCTCTACCATCAAAGGCCTCCAAGGTGTTTGGGGACTAGTTAAGTGGTGGACAGCCAATGGATTTCCAACATGAAATAGACAAAGCACCTTCATCAATGATAGTCTGATGGAGCGTCTTTCCTTTTATAATAACTTGAATAAAAAAGACAATATGATGAGGAAGACAAGGAACATGGTTTTCGAGATCGAAGGTAATCAAACTAGAATCAGCAAGATCAATGTCTCCTATAATAGACAATACTGAATTTTGTTGTGTTGGACATGTTTGGAGAACTTCCAAAGCAGACATCGCTAAAGGCGCTTGAGCTAGATCTTCGACAATACTATAATGTTGAGCAGCTCTAATGTTCGTATTATAGGGTGATTTCTGAAGCACACCTTTGGGGTGTGGTTGGAGAACGGATTCATTATTAGGTCTATCAATATGGAGAGGACCAGAACTTGGTGGAGTAGAAGTAGAAGGTACATCAGTAGATTCTTTCTCCACCATCTACTTTTGAGGGGTTTGATAATCTTTTGATCGAGTAGCGACAAAGATAGGCAATGAACCCATCATCATGAAAACTTGAGAACCAGATGAGGCAGGGGATTGTGGTTGGTATACAAATTGAGTCTGTTGGGATGGAAATATCTCTTTCAAAACATTCGGAGTCCCTTTCAATAAACTACTAACTTCAACACGCCTGGGACAATCCTTGGTATAATGGCCTTCCTCACAAATGAGGCAAGGATATTTCAGCTTTTGTTTGGAGGCATCATCAACAGATGATTTTGGAGGATCTTGTTTCGGGTTATCAGATTTTTCTTTGCCTTTACCCTTCTTCTTACCTTTCGAGGCTTTGTCTTCTATGGTAGACTGGATGACATTGACCTTGGAAGTTTTACCAAGATTTGATAGATTTTTCGAAGGATGACTAGAACCAATATCTGACACAGATTTTTGCTTCGAAGAAGTTTTGGTCGAAGTTTGAGACACTGATCCAATTATATCATTAATAGGTGGTACATCAAGTGACTTTGAAGATTCTGGATCCGAATATGGTCTCAAAGCATCAAGAAACATTTCATATAATGTTTTGGACTAGGAATAGACTAAGTCCAAATATTGGGCACGGGCAACAGCTTGGTCCTTGGTAACACATCCACCCATCACTATATCTTTAGCAATCTTTTTTACGAATGATTTTGTGAACCATTCAGTTAACAAATCATCTGGAATTTCAAATTTGATGAGGCGATGTCAATTTCTCCATTCATGGATGTGATCGGAAATATGGGTAGCGGTATCTTGCTTCAAAGAGGTGAGAAAATGAGTACCAGTTTCATAACGAACTAGTAACTAGAAGTGGGCGAGGAAGGCCATAGCTAAAGAATTAAAGTTTGTATAGGTACCTCGAGGTAACTCGACATACCACTTTATGACAGCACCTGTCAAGGTTCACTGAAAGAGGTAGAGATGAATAGAATCATCAATGTAAGAATTGGAAGAACACCATAAGTGATATGTCATCACATGGGCTTGAGGGTCATCTTTAGGTTTTCCTTCGAACTTGGGGAAATCGCTCGGAATTTTAGTAGGAACTGGAGGCCAGTAAGGTGAATGAAGAATGGGATCATTAGTAAGCCTCGAGACACCAAGCAGTTCCAACGTAGCTCAAAATAGCAATTACAGATTAAAAGGCATATAAGGTCTTTGAGGAGGCCCAGCCTATGGGTTCCAACCTTTTTGGCAAGGATTCTCCCCTCAAAGCGGAGGATTTTGACCATAGGGGTTTGATTCTGCCCCTATTGAGGGGCACCTTGACCATAAGGCATATTTTGTCCAGGGTAGGGTCGATATTGACTTGCCATAGGTTGGTGATAACCATGAGGATAAACATTATGTGCGGCATATGGATTGTAAGTTTGTTGCACCTGCTGACCCTGGATATGAAGTGATTAGCCCTGCTGTTGGAGGGTTTGACCTTGTGTCTGCAAGCTTTGACATTGTTGATATATTGGTTGAGCTTGTTATTGCAGGGTTTGACCTTTCTGTTGCATGGATTAGTTGGGTTGTTGAACAAACTATTTTTGTTATTGCAAAGGTTGTTGATACTACTACAAAGGTTTCCCCTGTTGTTGCAAAGGTTTCCCTTTATGCTGGAATGGTTGTTGGACATTTCCTTGGGGGATTTCTTGTGGGTATTGGTAAGTTCCAAATGGGATTTGACCATATGCACCGGGAATAGCAGTTTGACCAGGTTGCACATGAGGACTTGCTTGTGGATTATAAGGTGGATTTTGCAGTGCTTGTGAACCATGTGGAACATAAGACTATTGGAGCAGTATCAGGGCCATGTAAGGCTAATGATACTGGATATCACCTGCCTCAGACGAACCAACGGGATAAGGAATACCACTAGGATTAGGCTGAATGACTCCAACTAGGTGAGGTTGTGATCCACTCACATAGCTGCCACATGACACAAGAGGAATGTTTGGGATTTTCCCCCAAGGCTGTGAATAAGGCGGTGGTACATTTTGTCCACTTGACAGAGGGATCGACGAACTTATAGGCGTATGAACTAAAACAGTCAGTTGTACTGGAATGGAAGGTTGAAACGACGGTAAAGGTTGCAATGGAATCGTCGGTTGAATGGGAATTGAAGTGACAATAGTTTGTACATGTATTTGAGAGGTCACGTTAGGAATAAATGGATCAAAAGTAGGCATATTATTTGATGACCAAATAGGATTTTGGTACAAAGAGGAAGAACTAGAGTTCATTAAACTAATTGAGCCAAGGTTGTATAACCATGTGGAATCATAGGCCCATTGTTTTCAGGAGTCGTTTGAGATGGGAGTCTTCCCATAAAAGGAAAGCCTTCTAGGGGAGATTCATATTCAAACTCTTCATCAACATGAGGAGTGTGAGTAGTGGAGACTTCCATAGGACCTCGAGGAGAGGTTGGAATCCCACCTTCTAAATCCATGAGCGAAAATAGTTGGCGAGGAGGAATCTGAGATATATGAGGGGATAACTCCAAAGGGACACTAAGCCGATCATATAGACTATAAGGATGTTGAGGAGATATCACAAAAGGATCAAATAACATATTCGGAGGATATAATACAAACCTATGTGGACTCTCAGGGGTTTTTGGATCAGACTCTTGATGTGACAAAGAATCTGGAGGTGGTGGACGATAACCAAGGGGTTGGATGCTTGGGACAATCCCAAGTTCAAAAACTTGGGCTTCAAGTGAATGTAAAAGTTCTGGATGAAATACTTGTGAAGACCCTTCAATATCAGACAACGAAGGGGAACTGTGGGGTGAACTCAATGGTTCAGCCACGGTGACTTTCTCTCAAGAGCAGAAGAAGAAGAGATGATTCATTAAGGGTTGATTATGTTAAACACACATGGTGAGCGAGAACAAATAGTAAAGATAAAGCATGCAATTCAATTTTTATTAACAATTGATATACATTTATAGTACAATATGGTGACCATTGGGATTCACATCCCAAGGTCCCTTGGACTACTTTGTCTCTTTAGCTTCCACACTAACCCATTTAGGATTAGGTGTCCACCATTCCCCCCCTTAATCCGAAGGGTTATGTATGAGTCCAAGAAGAGAGATGTAATATAAAATGTGCAAAAATGCATGGCAGCACTAGGCTGAATGTGCTCTCTGAAATGTTGGTATAAAGGGCGGTG
>APFE030832298.1:88863-124463 GCA_000404065.3 Pinus taeda
AAAAATCTTCAAGTATGTAGGCTCTCAATATACCTCCATATACTATGCAATTTCATACCATATGATATATTTTTTTTTTCATGAACATATTATGTGCAAAATTACACAGAAAAACATCTTTCAAGTTTCTACAATAAATATCAAGCAGTTTCAAACCAAAGAATTCTTCAGGCTACCCGTATAACAGGATCAAGAGAATATATGAAATCTTCTCTACAACAATATTTTGAGGAGATTTTGCATCTACCATGTAGACTCTGTGGGCGATAGTAAGGTGGGTGCCTGCTCGTGTAGGTAGAAAACAGCGTTAGCAGAAGGGTCCCGAGGCTGTTGCACAGCTTCCCAGTGTTACCCCACTCACAAAATGCAAACCGAGGGAAATCTGGATAACGCACAATCTGAGATATGTGTCGAGGATATTAACCACTTGAAGTAGACCACGTTGTGAAAGTGGAGATAACAAAAATTATCACAATGATAAGACAATCTGATAACCTCCTAGAAATTCACAAGTCAGCAACTCCACAGTATACCAATATACTAGTCTCAGTAGCACACAGCACACAGGCAGAGAGAACGCATTAGCTTGAACCCAATTTACTTGAATCCCATCTCTGCATCTGTAATTATATGGGCAATCACCCATGGGAATTAAACTGAACGAGATATGATTGAATGCATCGCAGGTTTGTTAAATTCTAGAGGTTATCATGTCCTGTCTCGGCTGTTGCAGAAGCTACACTTCAATTCCTCACATCAACAAACCTCCTTTAGTGAGCCTCCTTCAGAAATCGCCGTCTAAATCCAAAAATATCGTGAGGTAATTCATCCCCTGAGGTGAAGAAAATCGATAGCAATCTGATATTTGGAATAGAGTCTCTGGTCAAGAAGCGTAGAACCAGGCGTTGAAAGAGGAAGAGCTGTGTACAACAATGGCGGAAAGCAAATCCCCTCAGACCTCTACGCGACCCATGGCGGAATGCGCAGATTCGAAGCCGAAAACCAAAGTGCTACCAATGGAATCGTCCAGCCCTTATACAAATTACAAAGATCTCAACGATTACAAAATGAGGGGTTACAGAGCAGAAGGTCACATGGATCCTCTGCAGAACAAGCCCCCTGCAGGCGGGACTACAGGCACAGAAGGGCCAACTCTGGCGAGAGCCGGTGTCAAGGGAGATCTTCGTCAACGTGATGAGCTTGGGCGACCGATTGGCTAGCTGTGGACAGCTATTCTCCAAATTTAGCAACAACCGTTTGGTACCACAACAATTCAAACAAGCAGCAACACCAAACTCGCCTTCCTCTGTGGCTATTAGGCCAAGGCATCGAATCCCGTCATTTCGTTTGATAAGAATGAACAAGAGAACACATACACAGCAGTCCCTGCAACCTAGGAGCTCCAGCAGCAACGACAACAGGCAATTCCAGCGAGCGAGTTCACATGGAAAACAGCAGAACAGGCAAGACACCAGACCAATTAACGACAGAAATTATCAGATTTCATGTATCACAGCTATAAATCAATATTCGCAATCTCATGGATTCTCTCGAGCAGTATTATCCCACAAAAGCCTCCCCTCTATGAAGGAGGTCAAGGAATTGTTTAGCGTGGCGTGACAAGATTTTTGTTTGCGGTTATGCTGAGAGTAATGGTCAGGTTTTCTATCTGTTTGAGCCTCCGTCTACGACAAGTGCAACAATTGCTCCAGCGGAAACCAGTGGACTGTGGACATATTGCGCATTGAACACAGTGAAATGAATGTATGCGCGAAAATGGGCAATATGGAAGAACTCATTTGCAATCCGGAGAAAATGAAACGAGCCCAGGCCTAGTTGGACGAAGTGGTTGGATGCAACAGAAGGGTTCAAGTATTGGAATGGTCCCTATTTTTCTGGATAGGAGCGTTATGCAGGAGTAACGCACTATGATAGTCAGACAATGAATCTTGCAGAGGAAATAACGCTGACAATGAAGAAAACACTAGCAGTTCAACACAGAAAATTCAGGCTCTGATTGCATATCTGAATGGAAGAACCAACAAAGGGCGAATTAAGGGAGAGTTATGGGCAGCGAGCAGAAATGACATAACTAAAAACAATGGCTCATATGGAAATTCAGCTGGAATGTAGCTTAGAAGTGAAAGACTGAAATGCACAGAAAAGACCACAAAATTAGTGGTTCAGATTTGAACAGGGCCAGAATTGGCCGGCTCTGATACCATGTTAAACGCACATGGTGAGCGAGAACAAATAGTAAAGATAAAGCATGCAATTCAATTTTTATTAACAATTGATATACATTTATAGTACAATATGGTGACCATTGGGACTCACATCCCAAGGTCCCTTGGACTGCTTTGTCTCTTTAGCTTCCACACTAACCCATTTAGGATTAGGTGTCCAACAGATTAAAACTAAAATTACAAGGAATTACTCAATATGGGGCCAAGAAGCAACTGCATGGGTTTGACATGAAATCGTTGGCAGTTAATTTTATGACACAAAATAACAAATAAATCAAAAAGGGTAATACTAGGCAAGATGGTTTACCAAGTAACCATGAATCGTTATATACACCTTAGCCAAAACCAAGGACTTGAGGTATGACGGACGATCTCCCCGAATGTTGTGTTCGGTGTATCACATTTACAAGGCGGTTGACTCGGTTACTTGTGGCTAAAGGATAGCAACCTAATGGGGTCTCCCAATATATACTCGACAGTATGGGGAGCACAAGTTTGTGTTAGCATTGTCTAATGCAGAACCATTCGATGAGAGAGTCTCTATATACTTATCATATTGAAGTCCCTCCTTTATACCCAAAAGTACTGGATAACCTCCTATATACTTCCATATTGGGATGGGATTTCACCCTTAATATACACTGCAAGCAGTTAACGACAGTTGCTATGTTTAAAGACATCAGAACATGTCTCTAGCATAAATCTCTAGATGTTTGTGTTAGGTGAAAAATGCTCCTTAAGTTAATTGAGGTAAATTTTAAGCTTATCTTGGATTAAGTTTCAATTTGATGGCTCAACGATGTCACTTGTATTCCTATAACACAACTAAATGATGAAAATGAAATCTTTTCATTCAATGAAGGCTAAACTAACGAAAGAAGAGAGACAACCAAATAATGCATCAAACAAACAAAATGCATAAAAACACAATCCTTTCCAATGCAAAATGTAAAAACGAAATATAATCTTCCATTTCACTAACAAATGCAATGCAAAGTTGCAATCCTATAAGAAATGAAAATCACTTTCCTTTCACTAAGATGCACTTATGATTTCCTTTCACTTTGATTCAACCAATGAAAACTAATGCAATGAGCAAAGGAAAATTGCAATCTAACTCAATGAAAATGAAAATTCCTTTTACTTTATGGTTCGAATGCAAAAAATGTATTTAAAATACTTAAATGAAGAGATCTTTCACTTTTTCTTTATGAAACATAAGAATGAAAACAAGTACTCTCTTTTAGTCCAACCAAAGCAAACAATTTTTAATATATGCTTGACAGTGGAACTAAAGAAATCTTCAAAGCATCAATATGACTCAACACTAATGAAAACAACTTCACATCAATGAACCAAAAGCAACTTGAAGAAGATGTCCTGATTGTAGGAAGAATTTTGAATGGAAGCAATTAATCTTAAGAAAGCATACCAAATAATGAGTGGAGGGTGACCTAGAAGCCCTAGAAACCCTAGGAAGCAATGAAGGCTCAAACACACATTAACAAAGTCAAGAGACAATTGCAGTCATACAAGCATAACAACCAAGACAAATACACTATAGACACACTGGAAAATCATTGACAGAGGCCAAAAATACTGAAAACAAGAAGAAACCTTAATTTTTCTTCTATCCTTCGGGATCAATGTGCCTATTATAGGAAAAAGGGTGATGTAAGGCTAATCAGCGACTGTAATTAAAAAAGAAGCGATGACAGTGTGACTGTTGAAGCAGAACACTCGATGGGCAAGAAAAATAGGGGGAAAAATCTTCAAGACCAAAACAAATTGAATGTCCTTAAGCAATGACCAGTGAATGAAAATAGCTACATTGAAGCAAAAAAACCAAGAAACTGACGGTTGGTCAAACTCGTCAAAGAATCCGATTAAAGTAATGGATGAAAGGTTCATAGCTTCCCTAGTGGAGTCACAATTTGGTTGTCTAGGAAAATCCTCTATGTGGACAGAGACGATCCCTCTAGCCCAATAAGTAGGACTAGCAACCTATGTGACAATCTAAATACACTTTCCTAAATTACAATTGAAATGAGAGAAGAGGAAGATGGCCTACCTCTTTTGATGTTATAACATCCTCCTTTGTTGAAGACGTCGAATCTCTTGTGCCTCGGGCTCGGTCCTACTTCTCACAGCATTTGAATGCCTACACAAGATATCAAAGACATAACAAAGCATACAAGTACAAATAGCATAATCGAATGTAACCTACTTAATAGATCAAGGAGCATTAAGATAAATGATGCATTATCACACACATTTATGGAAAGTGAACCAGCAGTTGTATATAGTAATAGAATAAAGGAGGAAGCATACAACCAAGCCTTGATGTCAATAAGCTCTCCTTGAGTGAATGCCCAAGTCCAAGCTCAATCTCTCCAAGCACTCCTTCTCCAAGCCAAATGAGTAGCATGTAGGCACTATCTCAGCATAAGGGTGCAAATAGCCAAAGACCAATCATTTGTGAATGGGAAAAGATGAATATATAGGCATGGAAAGGGAGTTAGGATCTCTCCAAAGATAGGAGAAGGCCCTCATCTCAAGGAGGTAGCTCATAGGGATAATACCAAAGGGCCAAGTTGAGAGAACTCGACCTCATCCATGTCGAACAACCTCTAGCTCGTCATTCTGGAAGCCTCTAGATCACGATGCTTCTTTTCCTCTTTGGGAAAAAATTCCTTTTACGGGTCATCGTGGGTATCCAAGCCAAAAACATGTTGGCATTGCGACGCTAGTATAGTGCAGCTAGAGACCAACATGGGTTGCCAATGTTAAGGGAGCGAAGATCTTCAAATTAGGGTTTTAGATTCCTTTTCTTCAAGGGAAGCTCAAGGCATTTTTCCATTAGTGTTTTAGGGAGGATTTGAGTTACATATCAGGACGAGTACATTGCATGATTGCCAGGTTTTGGGCACTTCAGTGTATGTCACAGGGAAGTGCGGGAGGTGTGACAAAATATTGTGTAACAAGCCCCCAAATCTACCACCCATGCATCAACAATATTTTCTAATGAAAGAATCAAATCATATTGCAACACATCACCTTTTACATTTTCTTCTTGATTGTTCTCTTGTTATCCATCTCATTATTTTCCCTTTCAAGACATACAGTATTTCTCAAGTGTCCTTTATTTCCACCTTTCCAGCACATTGTCCCTAATCTGGATTTAGACTAGCCCTTCCTTGAGTTATTGCGATATCCTAGGCTCTTTCCTATCTCTTTTTTTTCTTCCCTAGTCTCTGCAAACAAAATATTACTTGATGTCTCACGTGAGCTTTTCCATCACATTTCCTTGTTAAGGATAGCACCAACAACATCATCAAACTTTAAAGTACCTGAACCAAAGAAAAAATTATTAATAGCCATGAATAAATCATTCCAAATTTCTGGCAATGAGCATAGAAACAACAAAGCCCTAACTTGATCATAAAAATTTACTCCTGCAAAACTTAATTGGATGGTAATCATGTTAAACTCATTTAAATGATCAACAACAAATCCACCTCCTGACATCTTCATATTAAATAAACACTTAAAAAGAGTACCTTGTTTGAGGCTTAGGGATTGTCATATAGTTTGGACAATGCCTTCATCAAACCATCTGCTATCGTTTCCTTTGAAATGTTGAAGGTCATCGACACTGCCAAGAGCAACCATAATGTTCCTAGTTCCTCTCTATCAAGAATCTCCCATTGTTCGTCTGTCATACTTGTTGAATTCTTTTCTTTTCCACTCAAATAATCCTCCATTTGCATCTTACATCACTAGTAGTTTTGTTTGTTGAATTTATTGACCCTAAACCTACCATCTTCCGCCATTTCTCCCACTCGAACTAGGAACCCTTTGTTCATGTGAGTTTATCAACCAAATAGACATTCGACTTTGATACTAGTTGTTAGGAATTGAATAAAAGAGTAATGAAACAAAAATATTATGAGATGCAAAAAAGCAGAAAATAAGAGAAGCATAGATATACATGGTTCATCTAATCTGGGATACATCCATCAAGAAACAATCAATCCTTCCTTTTGTTTTATCCATCAAACTGAAGGTATACAACCTACAACACATATGGTGTAACTTCCTCTTCACTCTCACATAGTCTAATCTCTTTCTCTCACATAATAATACACAACCACAATACAATTCCGTCATTGAAATTGAGAGTCGCCTTCTAGGGTAAAAAACCATAAATTAACATAGCTTCTAATGTCAGATCTTCTGCCTAATGAATGGTCTAGATTGACTAAAAAATTACAATATTTTACAAGGATGGTAATAATAGTGGGGGGACAATCCCCCTCATACCCCCGCATCAAGGACTGGGATCCAAATATGGTCGAAACAAGACCTCTAAATTACGAGAAAATCAAACTCCTACCCAACACACTATAGAGAAAATATATATTTCTTAAGATTTGCTAATAATTGATGTCTTTTAGGGATAGCTAAAAATCAATATATCATATAAGTACACTATGAAAAAATAATTTATAAATGTGTGGCCAAACACCTCAATTTCATTGGTGGAGTAGATAAACCAAAATGCATTACCAACCATTCATTAATACCTTACCTTGCCTAAAAGGAAATCTTGTAGGTGTCTTCTTCTTTTACACGTATCTAGTGGTATACCAATTTGAGATCCAAATTGGTGAAGTACTCAGCACGTTGCAATTGATCTAGCAATTCATTCACCCTAGACAAGGAGTATCGATTCTTTAAGGTTATCTTATTTAAAAGCTTTGTATTTGATAAACAATCTCCAAGTCCCATACATATTGGGAAATATGATGATAGGTGACTCAAACTGTGAGGTTGCTGGTCAAATTACTCACTACTTAAACAATCGTTGCAAATATTTCTTCACTTCATCCATTCTAGTATACATTGTTTGTACAACCCTATATTTAGCAATGGATATTTAGGCAACAGTTTTATCCCATGCTCCATTTCCCTCTTAGGTAGTATCCCTTTAATTCCTTGAAACACCTCTCTATATGCTTGTAAAAGTTCCTCCCATTGGTGTTTATGTGCTTTAGTACATCCCTACAAAGATGCATTTACCTTTACTGGTTCTTCTACTTATTAGTTTTACCTCAAAAAGAGAAATACAACCCTCCTACTTGAGCTACTAGTTAGCACTTAACAAAGAGATATTGGATTACCTTATGTGCATTGATTATGAACTTACCATCCTTGATCAGCTAGTATTGGTTTTCTCTCTTCATGAAGATCACATCCCTCATGTACATGTAGGGGCCTCCAAACATTACACCATATAAATCAAGTGGTACTACATCTACCTCCATGTCACCAACATAGTTTCAACTGATAAAAAAGGTGATATTACACTCTTAGATATTGTTCCATTATTATTTAGCCATCCCAATCGGTATGTGTGAGTATGGTCATGAACTTCCAACACAAGCTTACAAAACTAATACTCTGCTATGAGGTTGACCTATGAACCAAACTCAAATAGAGCATCTGCCTCTTTATTCTTGACTTGGATTTTGAAATGGAAGACTTTAGTTATCTCATTATCTTCCATGGGATGGAGATTACTAGGATTCACCTCCCTCTAAATTGTGGTATAGACAGTCTTTTTGTCTACATCTTAGTTGATATCTACCGGATTGCTTCAATTCATGGCTAGCATGTTTTGTGTCTTGGTCTCCTTGTGGTTCCTTGGATTTAGCTCTAGATGTAGCTCCCAATACTTAAATTAGTACGACCAACAATATTACAATGGTTATAGTAGTCGCGTGGATTCATGCACTTATGTGTGGTTCTTATTGTCTTCTTACCCTTTCCAATTCTACTTCTTATTTCCCTCCTTGGAAGGGCTTTGGTAATATTTCTTCTTAGAACCATTTATTGTCCTTTCTTCTTGTCCATAATCATACATTATGCTTGCACACAGGGCTCGTGAATGCTTCTACGTTTAATGAGCATCACTTGCCTTCTTAAAACACTATGACTAAAACCTATGTATTGGGGGAGCACATCTAGGATTTTCGGAGATACTTCCAACATAGTGACTTATTTTTGAATTCGCATTAGAGAAAATTTGGGGCCAAAATAGACTTTATAAAAATAATTAATAGAATTTCAAAGAATTGAGTCAATGATTATTGTTGAGTTGAATGTATAAAAATCAATGATGTGTTTGTGTCATGTCTCTATTTGGAAATATTTACACTTCAACTTAGTAAAAATCTTGATGAGATCATCTCAAGATAGTGAGGAGCTAAGTCAACAACAACAAAAATGATATTACATTATTAATTTATAATATTATGTGTTTTTATTCTAATTAATTTATATTATAATATTTATTTACATAGTCCCTACGTGTGTAGTTTGTTGGCCAACGAATGCACTGTTAAGGTGTTTGTGCCGCTATGCAAGTCACAGATTCAAACTTCTGTCATACTTATGTGTTGTGCTTGGGGGTGGTGTAGTTGTACTTGAAGATCATCCTCATGTCACATGAGTACAAGAGTCGTCACGTTACCAATACTTGAAGATTGTCCTAGGCACCTTACCGATTCTTTAAGTCATACAAAAAAATTTAATATATATATACTATTATCATCATATTACACATTTTTTAAAGTTGGTATATTCTATTCAAATCCTCTCCTATTATTCACTACAGTTATAAGCTTGTTTATGGTGACATTGAATTTCCAAAATTTTAATTTATTTATGAAAAAAATAAATGGGCAATAGAAATTTAAGAAATATCCATAATAATATTCGCAAATCAATTATTCAAATTAATTTTAAAATAGTTAAAGTCTCTTTAAAAATCTATTTGAAAATTTTAATTGAAATAAATTTAAGCTGTCACCACTAACCTTTCTCTTTTTCCTTGAGCTACATCCAAATTAAATCACATACAACTCATCTAATAACTAATTTAATTTTTATATTCATGCTTCTGTGATCCATAATGAGTTAATCAAAATCTTTTGTAAAAATCACCAGAGAAATTTTCGGACCATACTGATTAGTCCGCCAAAAAAATTTCTTATATAATTTCTAGCGAAAATTAGCTAATTTAATATTTTCACAGTCTGGGTTTCTGCTGCACTAATGTGGCATGCCATATTTTCACCTCTGTAACCTTCCAAGTTTTTCTCGGGGTTTTTTTTCTTGCAGCCTTTTTCCTGAAGGCACATTTCAGGGCATTCGTCGATTGATGCTGGGCTCTTTAGCCCCATTTTCCCTCTTGGTAGCTTTGCTGGACAAATGGTTGTTTTAGCTCTTTATTAGTTCTGTGTTTTATCGACTTCTTTTTTGCGATGGTTGCAATTAGTTTGTATTTTTGGGGACATTCCAAGGCATTGAAACTTAACAGATACATGTAACAGCCTTTTAATTAATGAAAGATATGTTGTTTTTTTCGCTCGAAAGTTTTTCCGCACTAAGGTGTTCACAGTCCCCGGAGGGATCATTTCCCGCTTTTGTGACTTTAATATTTTAGTGACGAAGATGGGATAGATTCGTTAGGGTTTGTCGTTTGAGGCGAAGAAAAGCTCGATAATTCTTACTTTTTCAGTTTTTGTTGCAGAGGAGAGTCATTTATTAAAAGCTTCCATGAACAAGAAGCCATAGAAAGGAGAAAGAATCCCAAATTTTTAGAAGCCTTTTTGGTGTGGTCAATATGCCCTACCTTTGGGAAGGAAATTGAATAAAAAGATCAAAAAATTTGCAAGCAAAACCAATTGCTTAGTCCCTCGTGATGCTGATTCCAACCGTAAATAGCTAACCAGCTGGGATGAAATTTCGGCAATATTGATTCATTATTCCCCAAATGCATGAATCCATATGCTCACAAAAATTTAACTTAAAAGTAATTAAAAATATAATTATACTATATTTATTATTTTTTAGTTTTAGTGCTGTAGATCTTAAAATATCATTTTATTTCATTTCATTTCACTCAACAAAGTCGTCCCCAAAATCATTTCAATTTATAAAACTAATACTTTTTCAAAGATTTTCATTTCATTTCACTCAACAAAGTCGTCCCCAAAATCATTTCAATTTATAAAACTAATACTTTTTCAAAGATATGGGCGACCCCTCCATTATTGGGAACTATCAGTATTATAGATATTGTACACCAAGGGTCTGAGAGAAGCATCGCAATGTTTTGAAATAGTCTTCTCTGGTTTGTGGGCGAGCACGTTCTGATTGTATGTTTTCTTGTTCAGTGTGGAGAGTTCTGGTTTCAAAATTCGGCAAAGGTCTGGATAGTTGGTTCTGTTTTGGATTAGCAATTCTCGTGTAGCTTTGGGATCATTTTGGTCGCAATTTAGACCGCAAAGGCCCAACAGTGTTGCGCCATGGAAACGTAACAAGTATCATTCAAAGATATAGAGCAGTCTAATTAGTAGCTGATGTGCGCGGTATATTTGTGTTTCCAGTTTCACTTCTTCGCAATTATTGGGAGCACTATTATCCGATTTGAAAACCAGAAGATACTAGGCAATCACGTTTATACAGATCCTTTTCATTCATTTACGATCACCAAAACCTCATGTGTAACAGATCTATGAGTTTTTGTAGTATGATAGCGTAACAGAAATTGATTTTTAACAACAATAGGGTTAGTTTTGTGACATTGTAGTGCTGTGCTAATCATTATGTGACATAGACAATGCAGAGATTTGTGATTATGATCATCCAGTTTTTTTTGGTGGTTGACTTGTTGACATTTAACTGTAGTGTTTGGATAGTGATCAGTGTAGTGGTTATGTAATGCAATGATCAAGTGCAGTGGTTGGTCAGTGTGATTTAAAGTGGTTATGTAATGCAGTAATCAAGTGCAGTGGTTGGCTAGTGTATTTAGTGTGATCTAAAGGTGGTAGGGTTGTGCAAGGTGAAGATTGAAGTCTTTTTCAAATTGTAGGTTGAAAACACTTTAGGGTAGCAGATTGAGATTGATGTTGCAAGGTGTTGGGGCATCCTTTCAGTTGAAGCTCATAAAACCAGCGTGTTGGAGCATCTTTTCAATTGGAATTGATAAAGTTATGGATTTGGAGCCGCCTTCTAGTTGTTGCTAGATAATCTTGGAAGTTGGAGTTTTCTGTTGATGTAATCTATAAGACATATAAAAAAACCTTAAGTGGTTTTTCCTTTTCCACCTAAAAAATATCTGATGTACTATTTATCATATTATGTATTGTCGAATGGCATTGTTAATTGTTTAATATTTACATGATAAAGAAATGCTCTAAATAAGTCAGGGATGTTATAAAATGTTAATTTTGATGTTATAAAATGTTATGTTGATTTCATCAAATATCTAAAAAAAATATATATATTAACATAAGTTTGATTATTTGATGAGTTTACCAATGGTGGTTTACAAAACCCATGGAATTGCATAGCCCATGGTATTTGTCCATGATATTCGTTATGATGAAATCAATTTAAAGGTAGAATAAATCCATCATGGAATACAAAATTACGAGTTTATTTCTCAAGTACATTGCACTAATTTTTATTTTACAAGTGGAAATATTAATATTTTTTTAAATAGTTTAAATGTTGGTTTAAAATAAATTTTAATTGAGAACAAAATTGTATTACACACTGGCACTCTCACTCCAATTTGAGTGCTCTCTAGTACCTCCACGGGAGGATAAAAGAAGTTTATGAGAGGAGAGTTGTTGATATCATGATGTAATCTATTTGAGAATGGTATAGGGAAAAATTATGTTGATTATGTTAAGTGTGAAGCCAAATCGACACACACTATGCTAATGCCGGTGTCGACACCCCGACACTCCGCCGTCTTCAGCAATCACCGCCACACCTGCGTCGAACCTACCACACCGCCATTAATTTCTAGATCTTCATCTAAATCACATGCAAGATTCTAGATCTTCCTTCAACCTCTATAAATTTGTATTTTCTCACTCTGAGCAAGGCAAGCCAAGGCCTAGCCCTGTTGTGTAATACAAAATGTCATTTATGTTTCTCCATTGTCTGTTGTCTAAAATGTTTGTCTGTTGTCAGAGATGTTTGTCTGTTTTCTGTAATGTTTTATTTATGTTGTGCTTTCTAAAACTGTTGTGTGCTCTAAACTAACAATTGGTATTAGAACCAAGCCCAAGTATCCACTGTGTAAGCTGCTTATTGCCATCACCTTACCTCGGGTAACATTGATCAAAATGTTGGCCGCTACCTCTGGAGCCATTCCTATTCACTGAATCATCATTATTTGTATATCTTATCAAGAAGACGAAGCAGAAGACTCTACCTCACTATTACTACAGAAGCAAATGTTGCTCAATGAGTGAACTTTGCTCTGAATATGCTCTAGTTGTTGGGTGCCTCTCTGAATCGTGCATAGATTCGCAGGAAAAATGTTGGTTGTTGAAGGAAAACTAAGATCACAAGAAAAGGGACAGTTGTTGAAGAAAAATGAGATCGCAAGACAAGGGACGGTTGTTGAAGAAAAACTGAGATGGTAGGAAAAATGACGGTTGTTGAAGAAAACCCAAGATGTGTGAGTGTATGGCAAGGCATCGTTTACTAAGGAGAAATTTTATAATGGCTTTATGAAGTAATAATTGAAATAAGTTGAGTTCGCATCCATAATATAAAAGTCAGTTTTTTAATGGTTTCATGATTAATTTAGTTTTGGTTTTTAATTTAAAACTTGGTAAGGACAAATTATTAAAATTTTGTTTTGTAAGTGGAGTTTTTTTTTGGGGTGTGAATTTTATTATGGAGACAACAGTAGTAAATGACATGGAGAAGTTGAGCGGGGCTAATTTTTCCCTATGGAAA
Organism: Pinus taeda; assembly: GCA_000404065.3. Classification (NCBI taxonomy): domain Eukaryota; kingdom Viridiplantae; phylum Streptophyta; class Pinopsida; order Pinales; family Pinaceae; genus Pinus; species Pinus taeda. The sequence continues at coordinate 101,940 of APFE030832298.1, forward strand.
TCACAGATGGAGGATATATTGATTTTAAAGGATCAGTATTTACCAATTGAGGGAACAACAAAGAAACCCTCATTGATGATAGATGAAGAGTGGAATAAGTTAGATAGAAAGGTGATTGCAACAATATGTCAATATCTAGCAAAGAATGTGTATTTCAATGTGTTCAAAGAAAAGACAGTAGAAGGATCATGGAAGAAGCTTCGTGATCTATATGAGAAGAACATCGCATCAAACAAAGTGCTCTTGATGAAGAAGCTTTATAATCTCAAGATGAAGGAGGGTGCTTCAATTGTTGAGCACTTGAATGAATTCAATATTATTACTAATCATCTTGCCTCTGTTCAAATCATTTTAGATTATGAAATTAGAGAAATTTTGTTAATGTGTTCTATGCCAAACAACTGAGAAAATTTAATTGTAGCTATGAGCACTTCAGCAACTGCAGGCACCCTGAAGTTTGATGATGTTAGCAATGGTTTAATGAATGAGGAGCTTTAATGCAAGTCAATTGTGGAAAAACAGGGAGGAGAAGCTCTAGCTCTAGGTGATCATGGTAGGAGAAATGATTGAGGCCAACAAGGGCGATCAAGATTGAGAGGCCGATCAAAATCAAGAAGGGGAAAGACCATCTGATTTCATTGTGGCAAACCCGGGCACATGAAGGAAGAATGTCAATTCTAAAATAAATGACAAAAGGTGTTGGGTGTGGAGCCTGATTATCTTCTTTATTCAGAGTTATCACCGCATTGGACCCCATTTGTAATGTGGCGGCAACACTACACGTTATTTGCGTTGATTTTTATAATGACTTCAATCATAACTATTTTAAGTCTAGTAGTAGCTGAAGATTTGCATCTCGAGTAGTTAGATGTAAAGACAACCTTTCTCCATGGGGATTTGGAGGAAGAGATATATTTGCAACAGCCACAAGGATGTGAGGTAAAAGGGAAGGTGAAACTAGTGTGCAGGTTGAAGAAGAGTTTGTATGGCTTAAAACAGGCTCCAAGGCAGTGGTATCTAAAATTTGACAAGTTTATGTATGAACAAGGTTATACTAGATATCACTCTAATCATTGTGTTTATCTCAAAAGGCAAAATGATGGCAGCTATATTATATTGTTATTTTATGTAGATGACATGCTTGTTGCAGTTTCTAACATGCAGGAAATAAATGTGCTCAAAAGAAAATTGGCAAACCGATTTGCAATGAAGGATTTGGGTGCTTCAAAACAAATCCTTGGTATGAGAATAACTAGAGACACGAAGAATAAAAAATAAACATTGTCTCAGAGTGAGTACATACAAAAGGTGTTGAAAATATTTAACATACAGAATGAAAAATCAGTTAGTATACCTTTGTCTAGCCATTTCAAACTAAGTAAGGTGTGTCCCAGGACTCAGGAAGAAATGGCTTATATGTCTAAAGTTCCATATGCATCAACAGTTGGAAATTTAATGTATGAAATGGTCTAAAGGGATATGTTGATGCAGATATGGCGGATGATAGAGATAACAGGAGGAGCACCATAGGGTATGTATTTACTATACGTGGAACAGCTGTCAATTGGTTTCAAAACTGCAAAGTGTTGTTGTACTCTCAACAACGGAAGTAGGGTATGTTGCTACTACAAAGGCTAGTAAAGAAATGATTTGGTTACAAAGGCTTCTGGATGAATTGGGTAAGAAGCAGGAGTTGGGTAAGCCATAGTGCCATACATCTTGCAAAGAACTCTGCATTTCATTCCAAGACTAAACATATACATCTCAAGTACCATTTCATACAGTCAGTGTTGGAATATGAACAGTTGAAGCTGGAAAAGATACACACTAGCCAGAATCCTGCAGATATGTTAAAAAAAGTTGTATCCACAGAAAAACTAAGATTCTTCTCGGTTTCAATTGGTCTTCAAGTATGATTATGAAGATGAGAAACATCCAGGTCCAAAATGGAGTCATTTTCTAGCAAATGAAGCAACGATGGAGTTTCTGTAATCAGTCTCCAGTGGGAGATTGTTGGGTGTGGAGCCCAATTATCTTCTTTATTTAGAGGTATCGTTGCATTGGACCCCATTTGTAATGTGGCGGAAAAGTTGGCCATTATTTTTTTTGTCGCCCCCTGGCAGGGGATCGGGGTCAGCGCCTCCGAAGCTAAAAATAGATGTACAATTTCCTTGTAAAATGTTGTAATTTCATAGTCAATCTAGGCCATTCATTAAGCAGAAATCTGACGGTAGAAGTTATGTTAAATTTAGGGTTTTTTTCCCTAGAAGGAAACCCCTCACTATATATGAGGGAATTGTATTGCGTAGATGTAGATGTGTATTCTGAGTGAGAAAGAGAGAGGAGATTGTGTGAGAGCGAAGAGGGAATTACAACAAATCTGTTGTAGGTTGTACCTCTTCATTTTGCTGGATAATATGAAAGGAAGGACTGGTTGTACCAGAAATGCGCATGAGTTTGAGCTTTATGGGGTGACTAGATGATAAATGTTATTCCACAAGCTTTGGAAAAGGAGGGTGGAAAATTAGCAAAGGAGCATTCGTCGTGGCCAAAGGACCCAAGACAGAAAAAGTATATAGATTGAAGGCACTAATAGGAAAATCATATTTGGTTGTTGTCACAAAAGAAGGAAATTCAGCAGATCTATGGCATAAGTGCTTGGGTCACATGAGCGAGAAGGGCTTAAAAATCCTTGTTGGTAAAATTTATTGCAGGATTTGAAATCCTACAATCTTGATCTTTGTGAGCATTGTATATATGGTAGACAAAGAAGGGTTTCATTCCTTAGATGTGGTCATGACAGAAAGAAAAATGTCTTAGAATTGATACACTCAGATGTGTTTGGGCTTGTTAACATCAAATCATTAGGAGGAGCATCATATTTTGTAACATTTATATATGATGCATCCAGGAAGGTTTGGGCATATCCTATGAAAATTAAAAGTGAATTTTTTGGAATATTTCTAAAATTCCATGTTGTTGTTGAAAGAGAGCCTAACAAATTGCTCAATTGTTTGAGAACTAGATAATGGTGGAGAATACTTCTCAAATGCATTCAAGGAATATTGTAACAGGTTTGGCATACAGCATGAAAAGATTGTGCCTGGTACTCATCAACAGAATGGTGTTGTAGAAAGGACGAATCACACCATTATGTAAAAGGTGTGAAGCATGTTGTCCAATTCTAGTTTGGAGAAGAATTTTTGGGTTGAAGCAATCAGGACTGCTTGCTACATTATAAATAGATCTCTAAATACAGCCTTGGATGGTGGTATCCCTAAAGAAGTTTGGACTGGGAAGAAGTTGAAATATTCTCACTTGAAAATCTTTGGATGTCAAGCATGTGTACATATTCCCAAAAAAAATAGAACTAATCTAGATGATAAATCTATGAAATGTATTTTTCTCGACATGTGGATGACGAATTTGGTTATCGTTTATGGGATCCAGTCAAACATAAAATTATTAGAATTGGGGACTTTATATTTAATGAGTTAGTAATGTTTAAGAGGATTGTAGGTGAGCTAGAGGTCAAGAAATTTATTGACAGGTTTGAAGAGAAGCATGAAGACATCCCATCAATACAAGAAAATGGATAGCAAATTTAGGAGCAGGAAGAAGAGAAAGTGGAAAGTGATGAACACCAAGAAGAAGGAATCTTGCAAGAATCTTTACACGAGATTCAACCTGATAATGCACCACTACAGTTGGTCCGTAGATCGTATAGGCCTCATAAGCCTTCACAAAGGTATCCTCCTTCAAAATATATCTTATTGACTGATGAAGGTGAGCCTAATTGTTTTCAAGAAGCTTGTAAAGTTGAGCAGAGTAAAGAATGGAAGAAAGCGATGGAGGAAGAAATGAACTCTTTGCTGGAAAATAAAACTTGGGAGTTGGTAAATCTCTCGCAAGGAAGAAAGGCTCTACAAAAAAAATAGGTTTGCAGGATTAAGCATGAAGGTGACAAAAAGAAGGAGAGGTATAAAGCAAGACTAGTGGTGAAAGGATTTTCCCGAAAAGAAGGTATTGACTTCACCGAAATTTTCTCGCATGTTGTTAATTCCATCTATTAAAGTCATTATTGGTCTTTTTGTTGCTTTAGACTTAGAATGTGAACAGTTAGATGTAAAAACTGCATTCCTTCATGGCGAATTGGAGGAATAAATTTATATGGAGTAGCCAGAAGGATTCATAGAAAAGGGAAAAGAATATCTTGTTTGCAGATTGAAGAAGAGTGTCTATGGGTAAAAATAGGCACCTTAACAATGGTACAAGAAATTTGATTCATTCATGCTGGAACATGGATTTCATAGGTTGGAAGTTGACCACTATGTCTATATCAGGAGGTATGATCAAGGAAAGTATATCATATTATTTATATATGTGGATGACATGTTGATTGTTGGGCATGATAAGATAATATCAATAAGTTGAAGAAATATTTGGGCAAAAAATTTGCAATGAAGGATTTGGGACCAGCACGACAAATATTGGGCATGAGGATTATGCGTGACAAGAAAAATAAAAGGTTATGGTTGTCACAAGAAAAATATATCAAGAAGGTGCTTGACAGGTTTAATATGAAGGATGCCAAGCCAGTTGGTACACCCCTTACAGCCCACTTCAAGCTAAGTATTGAATTATGTCCTAGTGATAACAAGAAGAAGGAAGAGATGGGCCTGATTCCTTACGCTTCAACAGTTGCCAGCTTGATGTATGCCATGGTATGCAGACGACCAGACATTGCATATTTAGTAGGAGTAGTGAGTGGGTTCCTTACCAATCCATGGAAACAACATTGGCAAGTAGTAAAAAGGATTTTGAGGTATCTCAAGGGTACTAGTCATTATTGTTTATGTTTTGGTCATAATGAGACTGTGCTTGAAGGATTTACAAATGTAGATATGGCTAGAGATATGGACACCAGAAATTCCACTACAAGCTATTTGTATACATTTACAAGTGCAACAGTATCTTGGGTCTCAATGCTACAAAGAATTGTATCTCTCTCTACAACAGAGCAGAGTACATAGATGTAACATAAGCTTGTAAAGAGATGTTGTGGATGCAACAATTCCTATGAGAGATAGGAATAAAGCAATACAAGTATGTGCTATGTTGTGATACTCAAAATGTCATTCACTTAGTGAAAAACCCAACATTTCACTCAAAACCCAGACACATTGACTTAAGGTACCATTGGATCCAGCATGTGTTGGAGGAAGGACAGTTATCCTTGGAAAAGATCCCTACAAATAGGAACCCTATTGATATTCTCACTAAGATTCTATCAAGAAATAAACATGAGTCATGTAGAGGCATGGTAGGACTCGGTGTGACTTGATTCATGAACCTTGTTTGGCTTCAAGTGGGAGAATGTTAAGTGTGAAGAAAAACAATGCACACTATGTTAATGTTGGCGTCGACTCCCCGACACTCTGTCGTCTTCAACCGTCACTGCCACACCTGCGCCGAACCCACCACACCACCATTAATTTCTAGATCTCCATCTGAATCACATGCAGGATTCTAGACCTTCCTTCAACCTCTAGAAATTTGTATTTTCTTAGCTTGAGCAGGGCAAGCCAAGGACCAGGCTTGTTGTGTAATACAAAGTGTGATTTTTGTTTGTCCATTTTGTGTTGTTTGAGATGTTTATCTGTTGTCTGTAATGTTTCATTTCTATTATGCTTTCTAAAATGATCGTGTGCTTTGAACTAAAATATTTGTGGATGTTGGGGATCATGAACTCCTGATGGTCTCTTAGATTGGTTTATAAAGTGTCTACCTCTACCTGTTCTGTGTGATTGCATGTGTGATTGCATATTTAGGATCTTCAGAAATACTTCAGGTAGCAATGGTATCTCTATGGCCCCTCTGTTCTTCTTTTTTCAGTCACAACCATACTTTTGTGTTAAGTTATTATTGTTGGCTACCCGTGGAGGTCTAATCATTATTCTTGGCCCTTCATATCATCTAAGTGTTTATCGTCGTGGCCACTATCTTGTTGTTCTACCTTAATTGTTCCCTATCTCTTTGAATTTCATGGAATTGAAGTTTTCATGGCTCTGTTGAACTTTCTTGTTATACTGCTTTGTCTCCTCTTGGATGGAGAATGGACGTTGACGGCATCCTTAATGAATATAAAAATAAAACACATCAGGACAACCTCCTCCCTGAAAAGACCTGGATTTTAAGTTTTGTTTGACCTTTGTGTATTGCATCCAAGTTTCAATGGATATGCAAATAAACAAGGCTCTTAGGGATAATTCAAATGAAGAATGCACCAGTACGAGGTTTATGCTCCAAAAGAATCCCCTTTACTCTACAGGAATCCAGATAAATAACAATTTCTCAGATCTAAAATCCCAGATAAATAAAAATTTATCAGATCTAAAAGCCTAGGTAAATGTTATGTTCTCTCTTTTGATAGAGGTAAATAGGAAAATGGATTAGCTCCAACAAGAAACTCTTAAAGAAGACGTTGTTTGTAATGGCTACCACGCCCACGCTGACAAACAGGGTTAGGTTAAAATGTACTTTTTTTATCAACTACTTTTGGCGATTCTACAAGCATTGTAGCGGGACAATTAGAATTGTAAGTGTAAAAATGAAGAATCTGGAAAACAGAAAATGTATGAATGTATAATGGAAATATTAGAGTATCTCCTATCAATATTAGAGTATATCCTATCAATATTGTTATGTATTTCCTAAGCTTTATGGTCAAATCTTTTTCATATAAAATATCAGCGGCTATTAGTCCGCTCAAGGTAGCTCAAGTGGCGATGGTTGTGGAATGAAGTCTCATCGAACCAGAGATATTGGGTTCAAATCTTGTGCTACCCTACCCCAGTAGCGGGCTGAATAATGGACATGTAAAAAATCGAAAATCCGAGATTCCTACCAAGCTTACAAAAACAAAATATCGACAGCTATTTTAAAAAAAATTAGTATAAATTTTAATTTTATTTTAAATTTTAGTTTATGGAATACAAACAAAAATTAGTAGTGAATTTTTAACATAAATTATAATGAATTATTTTATTGTTGGTTTAATCCACAAAGATCTTGGAATCTCTGAATCTCATGTCTACATAAATTACTTATATCATCAGGCGGCATCACCCAACTTAATTGCGCACTAGTACATACATTATAATTGTTCCATATTCAGTATACTTTCTAAATACATATTTTTCAAATATTATTATTAATTTTATATAAAACTTTCTAAAATGAGCTGTAGCACTTTATATTAAAATTAAAAAATCAAGAATAGACTTCCACAATTTGTTTAATATAAAAGTTATTTCAAAACTCCAATTCAATACTAAAACTACAAAATAATCATAAAATAAATACTTACATATTGCTCAACTTAGATTTCTCAAAATCAATGTACATAATATTAGGTCACATTTTCAATATATATATATAATATATATATATACTATATACTATTATATATTATAATATACTATATATATACTCTATAATCATATCTTATATATTATATATATATATATTATATAATATATTATATAATATATATAATTTGGAATTAAATCTATTTTTAAATAATAACTTCAACCATGTTATATGTGTGTATGTCTTTGTGCATGCACACACGCTTTCATGCAATGTGTGTGTGTGTCCACACTCACGTGTTTTTATCAAATAGCAATCTGCAATTAAAGTTATTTTAGGTTATGCATTCCATATATATGTGTGTATGTATGCACTCACATGTTTTAATCAAATAACAACTTGCAATTAAAGTTATTTTAGGTTATGCATTCCATTGTAATATTATCAATTATTGGTGAAAACATTGTGGCCAAATCTTGATTTGTGTTGTTTAAAGTAGTTTTTTTACTGCATATATGGATTCGACACCCTCAAAACCCCTTGGGGCACTTTGATTGTGAAGAGCTCACCTGTGAAACTTGTGATTTCAATGAATCTCAGCCAAATTCTTGACAGATTATATCGGAAAATAAATCAGAAATTTTTCCAAAAAATCACACTTAAAGACTACTCGTATATTATTTATTAAAGGAAATTTAATGAAGATTCAAAATTATTTCAATAAAAAATGTTATGAAACCGGCTCACAAAAATATAGAAAAGATAGATAAACGCCTTAGAAATAAACCTCTTCGAGGGGGAAACCTCCTTTACATTACACAAATGGACAATTCTTGAATCATACAAATGACAAGACTTCCTTTCTATATATAGGAGTCTAAGTGGTCATAATATAATCAGAGACGACATAACAATTATAATGTAAGGGAACAATACTGACAATAGTGGGCTTCTATGGGGAACAATAATAACAATATGGGGACTACATGGGCACAACAATATAATAAGGGGGTTGTACTAATAACAATAAGGGGTTACACTAGTAGTATAGGGACCTAACATGCCCCTCTCCTTCAAAAATTGTTGTCCTCAACGCTTCAGTAGTTCTTGATGCTTTTGTATAAAATTCATGTCCTCCCATGTGGAATCTTCAGCGGGTAAGTTCTTCCACTTGATGAGATACTCTGAAATTGATCGATTTCGTAGTTGTTGGGTTCTTGTTTCTGTGATTACTCCAGGGTCCAATATGATTTTTCCTTCCTCGTCAAGTTCTAGCGATATTGTTTGAACTAGGATCTTCTGCGACTTTTTGAATGAGTGGCCACACTTCTTCATCCTTCTTCCATTCATCCCTTGCTTCATTTATCCAATCTGGTTGGATAATAGAAATAGCACAAAACAATGCTTCCACATCCTCATCCTTTCTTGAGAGTGCATCTGCAACAACATTTTGTTGCCCTTTTTTGTAGATGATTTCAAAGTCATAACCCAACATATTTGTGACCCAATTTTTCAGTTCTTCTAAAGATAATGTTTGTTCTAAAAAGTATTTAAGACTATCATGCTCCATTTTTACCTTTGAAGTGTCTTCCCATTAGGTAAGGTCGTCATTTCTTAAGTGCATGTTGTATTGCCAACATTTCCATATCATAAATAACTTGCTTGAGATGTAGCCATAAAAATACCGAATCGCCTACATCAAAACTTCTTTCGCTGCGATGTTGATCTACCCATTGTTTCATTCGATTCTGCACCAAAGTGGCGTTATCCTTTAAAAGTTGGAGAACTTGTTGTTGATGCTCGATGTGATCTTTCACTGCTTGATCTTTTTCTTCTTGATATGTCCTTCTATCTTGAGAGTTTGAGGAGTCGTAATTTCTTCCAATGCATTACAAGATATGGTTGGATTCATTTCTTGATGCTCGATGTGATCTTTCACTTCTTGAACATTTTTCTTTTTGATATGTCCTTCTATCTTTATAGTTTGAGGAGTGGTAATTCCAGCCAATGCATTACAAGATATGGTCAAATTCATTTCTTCTTTCTCAATGCGATCTTTCACTTCTTGAACCTTTTTCTTCTTGATATGCCCTTCTATATTGCGAGTTTGAGGAGTGGTACTTCTTGCCAATGCTTTACAAGATATGGTCGAATTCATTTCTTCTTTCTCTAGGGTTGGTTCCTGGTGTATATCCTCTTCTTTTGATGTTTCTTGATCATTTTCTTCCTCCTCTTCATAATCTATGTAAAATAATTTCTTCTCAGCACACTTATGACCTTTAGTGTATTTGCTATCATAATTGTAACAAAGTCCCTTTTCTCTTTTTTCTTCCAATTGTTGTGGTGTAAACCTTGTAGTTTGTGGAAGGCTAGGAGAAAAAAAACTTCCCTAATTATAGTCATGAGTGGTGGGATTCCTTGTTTCCATAATTTCACTTTCAATTTTTCTTGCCAACCCAAATGCCTCCTCCAATGAATCAGGTTCCCAAAATTGAACCTCATGTTGAATGTTATCATTTAAAGTCCCTATGAAGACATCAATCCTTTGCTTCTCTAGAATATCATTTACCCTTATATTCAATTTTTGAAAGTCCTCAATGTGCTCTTCCATTAAACCCTTTTGTTCGAGATTTATCAAGTGGCAAAAGAAAGTGTTACTCTTTGTATCCTCATAATGTGCTATCATTTCTTCTGTGAAAATTGACCAAGTGACAAGTGCTTTATGAGAACAAATCCCTTTATACCATAAAAATTGATTTGGTTCTAAATATAAAGACGCAATATGTACCTTTTATAACAGTTGAACCTCATGTAGACCAAAATATTGCTCCATCTGTAGTATCCAATTTACCGGATCCTTGTCACCAAACTTCCTCATATCGCCTTTTCTTGATTTTAGGAGCTCGACCTTACAACAACTATAACTCTGTAATTTCAGATCTCCAAGTTCTGAAATTGCGTCCTGAAGTAGCCCTCTACGTTCTCTTTCTAACCTCGCAAGTCTAATCAATATTGGATTCTACAAGGAGGAGTTATGTCAAATCTCCCACGATGCCCTGATTATAGACTAGTTCAGTAGAGCTCACGTGTACGAAGTGACACGTGTCACTGTTTCAACCTTAGGATCTGAAAAAAATATATACAGAAAACTACAGCCTGTCCTCTTTCTGTAACTTCTTACGAAATTTCAATTTGATGCTCAGAGAGAAAGTTATGACGATTTTCGCAAGGTCGCATGTTTAGAATGTAATTCGGGAGTCTGCACAAGCCCTAATTTCCTCAGATTATATCTCCGAAAATATAGCGAACCAAGATCTAAAATTTAGACCCAAGGTTCAACGAAATGTCCTCGCAAATGGGTTTTTTCTAGCTTTTGAAACTTCGTAGTGAAAAATTTATAGCAAAAGTTCCATGATGACCTATTTGGAGCTGCGAAACCCTAGAATCCAAAGCTCTGATACCAAATGTTCTGAAACTAGCTCACAAAAAGATAGAAAAGATAGATAAGTGACTTATAAATAAGCCTCTTTGAGGGGGAAACCTCCTTCACATTACACAAATGAACAATTCTTGGATCATACAAATGACAAGACCTCCTTTCTATATAGGAGTCTAAGGGGTCATAATATAATAAGAGTCGACATAACGATAATAATGTAAGGGAACAATAATAACATTAGTGGGCTTCTATGGGGAACAATAATAACAATATGGGGACTACATGGGCACAAAAATATAATAAGGGGGTTGTACTAATAACAATAAGGGGTTACACTAGTAGTATAGGGACCTAACAAAAAATTTAATTTAACATAACTTTAATTCCAATTTCACCATAAATTAAATTAAATTACCTTTGTTAAAAAAAATTAAGTAAAAAGGTTCAAATTCATAATAACTTGATTGAAATTAATAATTATTTTCATTACAATAAATATTATGGATGGGAAAAAAAAGTATTGGTAGTTACTCATCACTCAAATATTAATATTTATAATTTATGAATATTAAAATATTAGTATCAATTTTCAAGGGTTAGTTCAAGTGGTTTAGAGTTAAGGGTGATGTTCTTTGATATTGTTGCTAGTTGTTGTTAGTTCAAGTGGTTTAGAGCCAAAGGTGAAGTTCTTCGATATTGTTGCTAGTTATTGTTGATCACGAGTTCAACTCTCTTCAATTCCCTTGGGGTGAGGCCCCACAATTAGGGCCAACAATTTACTTTGTTTACCATCCACAAAATGTGGGGAAGTGTTTTGAGGTTTCCCATGCTTTCATTTGATTCCTTTGGGGTGAGGCCCCATAATCAGGGCCAATGGTTTACCCAGATTACTATCCATAAAATGTGGGGAAATACTTGGAGGTTTCTCGTACTTCCATTTTAAGTGAAAAAAAATACTATTATTAGCATTTATTATAGGCATTTAAATGCATTTATTTAAATTATGGATGTTGTTGTATCTTTGTATACAAATGGCTAAAGAATTGTGACAAAGCATCGATGTGATGGGTTTATATGGAATGGAAGACCCAGAGATACAAATACTTCTTTATACTTATAAACCTTATTCCTTAAGACCAATCAAAGTGTTGGTGTTCAATAATAACAGCATACACTCCTTATAAGTTCTTTGAAAGAAGAATTAAGATGAAAATAGAAGATTAAACATCCTCCCTAAATATCTAATCATCTAAGATGAGAAGAAACGTATAGATAAACCTCTATAGTGAACAAAAATACATCTAAGTATAGCATAGAAGCAGTAATTTAATGATTTCTGGGTGACCAATTAAACAAATTATTCAATCTTTTACTTAGTATAAAAAATAACTTTGCATAGGGACGTCAAGGAGATTGATACTCAGCATAGCCCTTCCCAATGTCCTCTATTATCTCAAATATATGAAGAAACAAATTATGAAATCATTGGAAACACTCACAAGTACACAATGTTGTCAACAGTAGAAACAAAAACCCTTTAATCATCCTCAAGTATAAGTATTAACTATATTACAAAAAACTTCTCTAGGTATCGACCTTTTTTCATTCAAAAATAAGAGTATATATAGAGTTCTTTACAAAATATTTGATCTATTACAGATTTACAATGAAAAATACCTATTATCCAAAACATTTGGGTAATTTAAATTACTTGATAAAAATGGAAATTAGTTCCTATAATGTTTGCATCTACCCCTGGTCTGCTTCTACGTGAAGTGACCTAGGGTTAGCGCTTCTCATGTAGCTTTCTACCCCAGCGATATAAAATTGTGCCCAATACACGGTCATCAAGGTTATACCACCGGGTCGACGTGTCCCGTGGGGACCGCCCGTCCTCACCTTCATTAATCGCAACCCTGCCACATAGTTTCCCATCAATCCTTCGTGTCTCAGATCCTCATCTTTCGGCACATCCCTTAGATGTGCCCACCTACCTCCAACGGGAATTCCTACCAGGTCAAGTTGTCAAGTGGGTCCGCCCACTATGCTCACCAACCAATCAAATTTCTTCCACGGTGAGTTATCTCTCACAGCTCCCATGTCATCCCGACGCTTAGTCAGCCTGATAATACTTCTGGTGCAATGTTGAATTCTTTCGGGTTCAAGCTAGCAGGATGATGTCGCGCTAACCTCTATCGGGCTACGTGTCGGCTTGTGACTCATGAAACATGTCACTCGGATTTCACCCATGTGGCCAACCAAAACGTTGATTCTGCCTACTATGTGTCCTTCTGTTGAAGGCTCAAAATGTCTACCTCAACATTGGGGGAAACCACCCAGTTGGGACCTTAGAGTAGATCATTTTCCGTTTGGAATGGTGGCTTCGACTGGAAATTATGGCACCAGTTTCCCTTAATATAAATTATAAAGATGGATGGATTATATATGTGTGAGGTTATGATATAATTAAAACTGAAAAACAAAGAGTATTTATCAAGTTTTTATGAGGTTAAATCGTATAATTATAACTAATTTAATTAAATAGTTAATTAAATTAGTTAATGAATTCGTTACACATATAAGATTTCGTAGTTTATGCATATAATATATGATTTCAATCACACATATAAGTAGTGAAAAATGTATGATATTTACAACACATATTTGATAAATGTAATCAAATAACTATTTAACTCTTAAGCAAAGCAATAATAGACAGATATTAGTACTCGATATATTGTAACTCTGCTCATAAAAAAATAGCAGTGATTCAACTTTCTATTAAGATAAGTTGAGTCACAATAGTGCAAACAAAAGCTTTCTTTCCAAAAATCAGAACCCCTTCTCAAAACAAATGAAGGGGATTTATAGTCTCAAAATGAAATACAAATATAGCAGAGTACAGTAAGCATGAAGCGATTTTAATAAAAAACGCTTAAAATAAATCAACAAGACAATTTTAGAATTTGTTGTAATAACTTGACTAAGCCTATGAAGAGAAAAACCCTCTCATTCGTTGTTGTAGTTCGTAATTATTTGTCATGGGCTTCAATTCAAGTGGAATCTTTGGCTGAGTCCACATTGGACTGATAAATATGGCATCCCTCAATGTTGGAAACATGTGAGTTTTTGTGTTAATTAGGCATTTGAGCATTAGCCACTGGCTCAAAGGCTTGATTAAGAAATTCCAATGGCATTCTAAGTCAACTTTAGATAGCTTCTCAATTGTTTCGGCCCATTTCTTGGATAATTCTTGCCACAATTTGGTTAGTAGTTTGATATCTGGTAGAGCTAGCTTAGGGCAGTCTGAAATAAGATTCGCTTGAAACAAATTATCTTTTATGGTTTCAATGAGGTCGTTGGAGATATACCTTGCATTGAATATTGTTGTCTCCACATGCTTAAGGCGGATCTCCCATTCTCTAAAGACAATTTATTTTTGTGATTCCTCTATCCTAGGGAGATCAGTTAATCTCCCCTTAGCATTCTCTTGCCACATTATGAAACCTGCAATCTTTTTTTCAATAGCATCAAAATATGTTCTAAGGTCAGATAATTGATCCACTAGGGAACTGGATGTGTGACACAAATCATGAATGATGGCTAACTTCTGACATAATATAATCTGTTGTTGAGCAAGGAGAGTATTAATTCTCCTGCTTCCTTTTTGAACTCTGTTAATTCATGATTAACTTTCAGTTGTTCAATCTTGTTCTGTAATTCTCGAATCTGAGCATCTCGGACCTGCAAATCGGAGTCAAGTTGAACATTATGGTATTGAAACTATTCTGGAGCTCAACAATATGTCCCTGCCATTGATTAGCAATCTTTTATTTCTCACTCTCGAGACTCTTTTCTAACTGCACAATTTTGTCCTATTTTTCCTTCAATGGATGTTGTATTTCAGTGGATTTATCCATAGTTGCGAAAGCATAAGCCCCTATGAACTGGATAAGTCTTCCCAGTTCCTCTGAAGGAATGGAAAATGAACCCTTCCATACTACTTTGAAAGAGGTGTTTCCAGGAACTAATTCTTGGGACTTATCGATTTTCCTTTTCTTCCTTTTCCTTTTAACAACGGTCTCATGTTCAGGACTGTAGAATATGTCAAAGAGAGGAATCTCTTAAACCATTAATACAACCTCAGAGGTCGGGAATGCTGGTATAATTTCAATGTCTTTGGTCTCCAAAGGTTTATCACATGCCTTTATAGTAATCAAAATATTTTCTAAAATTTCATAAGTGTATGAGACCTCTTGCAAGGGAGTCTTCAAAACCTCAAGTTCCTTTCCTTTCAAAACATGGTTATATTGTTCCCATATCTGCTTAAGCTTAGAACTTGGAAAAATACCTGCAGTCTAAGTAGAAGAAAAATCCCCTGTCTCTTTTGGTTCACGGATATTAGTAACTTTTGTAGAAGAAACAACTGTAACCTTTTCTTGAGTCGTGCTTTCTTGGGGAAGCTTTAATGAGTCTATAGGTAAATGGGATAGACTTTCTTCCCTGTATTGGGTGATTGAGTCATTTCCTATGGATTTACATTCTTTTTTCTTGTTTGCTAACTATTGAATAGCTGGCAGCTTTTTCAAATAAGTCATCAAACCGATCTAGTTCATGAGACAATTTCTCGATGCTTCCCTGTGTAGTAACCTTCTTGATAGTTCCATGAGGATCATATTGTCTGTTAGGGATAGTAGGGAAAATGAACACTAATATAGAATTAATCTCATCAACTGCATGTTTGAAATTCTCCAAAGTATACATACCACAATGAAGAGGAAAGGTAGGCTACACTTTCTTATTGGATTATTTTAGTACTTTTGAAATGGCATTTCCTGTGGTTTGGTATGATATCTCTCGAGCCAGAAGTTTATCAAGGACATACAGAGGCAAGATATGTGGATTAGAAAGACTACCAAAGACCCATATGTAGGTAAATAACTCCTCACCAAACCAATTCCCAACTCGGAGCAAGTCTATCTTGACTTCCGGGGAAACCCGAGGAGCTCCCTTATTAAGGATAACTTGATAAATAGGCAGCATAACGCCCTGGCAAATTTTATGAAAGTGAGGATGATACTTGCAGTCCCAAAGGATATTGTGATATATATGAATAGGATTCGGGTCCTCTACGATCCATTTCCATGCCATAGAGGTGAAATCCATAGTGAAACATAGGGCATCCATTACATAGGTACTCATATAGAAAGGAGGAATTACATTTTCTGAAACTCTATGCTTCCTCTTAAAATTTAGGATGTGAGTGGCTAAGTTATTAGATAATATATTTCCTCAATCTAATATATATCCTTCCGAGGTAACATCAATTAGTGGAGTCCATTGATCGAAGAATTTTTTAGTATTAGGATAAGCAAAGAGTCTACATACCACGGTGGCAATTTGACAATAAGGACCAGCGAGAGAGTCAACTGCATACATACCCTTTTCCTCATGCTTATGCTTGTTGGGGTATCTTCTCTATTATTTAATGGGTTATGATGCATGACCAATGTTGTTGATGAATTTCTCCACAAATTTTTTGTTATATTTGCATTGAGGCGGTGACAAATGGTACATTGCACTGAAATCACTGCCATTGAAAGAGAATATGATTGTTTTATTTTGTGTCGTGAATTTCCTTTATGCAATGCTCAAGTTTTCCATGACTCGCCGAATCATATCTGTATAGTGAAGAATCTTGGGCCGAACAACAATTTTGTGCAAAAATGAATTTGCAACATCACTGTAGGTGGTATTATAAACTGGAGTAGAATCTTCGGTTGTAGTTGTTCTTTGGGTGACCCTTGGTCCTTCGTCTTTGAATATGATCTGAAAATGGAATGTACTTGTTTAAGGGTGCAAGGTATCCATTTCCCATAATTGCAAATGTGAGCTATACACTCCAAGTGACCTCTGAAAATGTGAAAACTTCTTATTTCTTATATAGAGATAGACTGTAGGGGCATTCACCAGACATGTCACCTCTAAAGAGAGGATGAGTTCCAGAGGCTACCTGGCCCTCTATAGGCTCTGCCTAAAGAAATAACGAAGTAAACACTTAGAATTCTTTGACATACACATACTTGAATTTTGATGTCTTGCGGAATAAAACAAATAACTTTCTGCAGTTGTATAGGTGATTATGTGTGTATGAAAGTTATGTATATTTGTTGTTTAACACTTTATATCAGTTTTGTTTAGCATACCATCTTCAGCAAATAAAGACATCAAAATGATGAAGCAGTTCACCCCTCCTGGGCTACATCTGTTGGACCAAGCCTCTCAAACTAGGCTTGTCCTCTTGTATTAAAAATGCTACAAAGGCTAATACAAGAATATGAGTGTCTCGAAAGACAGATCTGACTGTAAATACAGAATCAGAAGATAGGAATTAGCTAAACATGCTCTTTCTCAAGCACTAAACAGTGAAATTATACCTTATACAGTACTTTCCCCAATTGGCCCGGATGGCCTTTTAAACTTGCATGGAGAATTTCGAGGTGAAAATGACCTCAATTGGTTCTAAAACTCTGCCATTAGACTCAGAAGGTCAAAAATAGCAGACATAGGCTTTTGAATCATCAAAAATGGATGAACACAGCCCCCAAATAGCTCAAGCACTGAAATGGCCCTAGTGGCCCTGAAAGCTTCCCTGAAGCTAAACAGTGAGAAGAATGCCTCAACAGACAAAACAAGCTGTAGAAATGGATTTAGAATACTAAAAACCTTTAGGAATGACCTTCGTTCCACATTCACTGGCTACACAATTCCCAATGCATCTCCCAAACTGATTTGGCCCTAGTGGCTCCTGGAACTTCCACGAAGCAAAAAACACCTGCAAATGACCTCAGATGGCTATGAAACCTATGCCAATGGCTTCATAAGGTCAAAGAGACCCAAAATCAAAAACAAATTCGTCCAAAAAGGACTTTCCTAGCCAAAGTTATGGCTCATTGAAGATTTCCTCCAGTTTGGCCTAGAATCACTCCAGCTAACTGTAGTTAGAGTCCAGATAGGCCCGCGGGCCCACCAATTTTGGCGCTCCACCAATTCCGCCGCTAACTGACCACCGATTATCCATTTGTCATAACTGTGCATGTGAACGGGATTTCGGGCTCGACGGTTCTACATAGGATTTCGTGCCCATATTTAAGAACTGGCGGTTAAACTTACGTGTTAGCCCCCGACTTACGGGAATGTGACCACGTTTCAAAGGGCGGTGACCGTTGTTTATGGCACCGGCGGTTATGGTAAGGCCTAGGGTTCTGAGGGTAAGGGCATATGGAATGGGGGCTGGCCCCCTTCATTCCCAAACAGAAGTTCAACCTTTTAAAGTGGTTAACTCCACCACCAAGTCAAGTCCGTTACTATTAGTGCATTGGTAAAGTGTTGTAATGTTGTTTGAGTGGTCGTGGGTTCGATTCACAACCTGACCATAATTTTTGGCATAACTTCCTCATACGGAGACTGTTTTTCGAACCGTTCATAGCACTGGAATCAGGAAGACGAGCTCTATCCAATCGTTTAGGTTCAAACCAGTTCTGAGCACTTTCATTTTTGACCATTTTACGACACTTGGTCCTGATCTCCTGATCAGAATAGATGATAGATATATTCCCAGGAGGCACTTCCAACATCTATAGAATGGACTGTGTCAGAAAACAACCCTAATGTATCTAGGTTTTCAGCTAACGGAGTAGTCAACTGTTGCTAAGTAATTGGTTTCTTCTTTGCTTTAACTGCTTTAGACATTTCTTCTTATTTGTGTTTATCAAGACTGGCATGCAATGGAAAAACACAAGACTGAATGATAACTTCTTCACCTGAAATACTTAGTGCAAATAATGATTTTACATAACGAGTTATGTCTTAAAGGGCGAATTATGATCAAATCAAACATCAATGAATAAGGTTGTTTAGAATCTTAAAAACAATAAATTCACCACTTTTGGAAATTAAATATTAAAATGTGAATTCACGTGGGTTCGTACACATCATCGTATCAGAAGAAATATATTGGAGAAAGCACTTGGATGCATACTAAAAAGTTACGATATTGGAGACTCTCGATAAATCATTTTTAAAGACATAAAGGCTATAAGTGGAGGCGGGAAGAGATATCGGGAGTTTTATATCGAAAGATGGAATATCGGAGATTTCAAGAGCGAGCACCCAATATGAAAGTCCTGATATGGGTAAATACGGTAATATCAAAGGTTTGATGATATTGGAGGGGACCAACATAGGATATATCGGATATCGGAACTGGGAGGCATTAGGAATATTGCGATATCAGGAGTAATGGATAGCGGAAGCGCTGAGTATCATAAGTTTTAAGATATCAAAGGGAACCAATATCGGATGTTTTAAGATATCAGGAGTTTTGAGCATGGCATGTTTTAAAAAGTATGATATTTGGGGATTCTGATATGCCAAGTGGTAGTTGTGGGGTCGGCAGTTCTTTAAAGTATTTAACTTAAAAAGGAAGTGCCCAACTTAATCTTCACCTTTTAGCAAGAAAACCTTTAATAATTATATTTACATATCAGGAATGTTTGATCGGAGAGTGATTTCATCGTAACTTTTTTATGAGGAAAGTTGTGATATTATAATGATCTAATACGAACCTTATGATAATGCATTAAATTAATAACAAAAAGGCCTATCGGTTTTTTCATTAATGCTAACATTTGTAAGGTTGAACCTCTGATATTTGGGTTTCGATAATAGAAACTTTCAAGTGAGAGGATTTTTTATTACAAATTCAAAAATTTCTTATTTTTGTTAAAAACTAAAGATTTTTATTAAGATTAAAGAAGGGTCCCCGTGATTTATTATATGACTAAAATAAAACTAAATGGGGGGTTGTTGAGCACTACAACAATTGGTGACATATTAGGTGGAACAATTATCTCTATAAAAGTAAATGAAATTGTAACTACTAAAGAAAAACTTAGAAAGATGTAAATATTTGAAATTTAGATGTATAAAGATCACTATCAATAAAATAACTCATTACTTACTAAATTTTTCACAACTTGGCATTGATGAAAATCTTCATTATCTTTGTCAATCATTTAATCAGTTGTAAAGATAAAGTAGAGAACTATAGAAACTTAGCATTTAGATAGACTTATTTGTCACTGGTAGAGCCATTGTTGCCAGCATGCATCCATAGCCCCGACAGGGTTACCATTTATAGTAATATCTAGTATCTCATCCACTTATAGTAATATTTTTAGAGGTATTAATTTTTCTTTTAAATTTTCTTTTTAGGCTACCTGAAAGCCATTGTCTTGGTTTTGTACCCAGATGATGACAATGTCATTCACAAGCTATAATGATATTGAACAAGACGGCTCATGATGAGATCTCTGATCTTATAGTTATGCAGCTATAAGTCATTATCGTGGCTTGGTGACTAGTAATGATAATGTCAATGTCATTAGTTCCCCATGATCATGGTAAGTTGGCTCATGATGAGACCTCTTATTTTTCAAGTTTTCAAATATTTTTGAATTACACTCTAAAAAAATGTAAAATTAGTGGATGGGGAGGTAAATTCACTCTTTAAGATTCGTGAATGATAATTGAAGTCAAAAGATGTTAAAACTTAAAAATAGTCTTTATTTTTTTTAAGAAAATTGTTCATAATCGATCATAGGGTAATGAGATATTTTAAAGTTTTAAGTTATGAAATATTTACAACTTAATGGATATAAAGATTTCAGAGATTGTAATAGATGCAATATTAGAATTCATTGTTGTAATTTCTTTCTAGAATTTCTTCTTTAATTAATCAAACTTCATATTATTGATGAGAGAACCCAATATAAATTCAAAAGAGTATGACCTACACTACTTAGGCTAAATACACTGATATGTACATATGATTATTTACATATTTACAAAAGGACAAAGTATCTCTAAGAAAAATAATTTTTCAAAATTAACCCATTAACAGGAAGAGAATCCCTCTTTCCTTGTAAATCTTGAAGAATAAAGGTTGATGGGCCTAGTTTCTCGATGATCTGAAATGGGCATAGCCACAACTTTTGAAATTTTGTTTGTCTTCGTTTTTCTTTCCTCTAACTTTAGAACTTGGTACATTCTCAACTGTAAAGTAGAGCAAGATTTTCCCTCTATAGAGTGCACTAAGGTTAGTGTAGGAAGAGCTAGATTAGGAGGTAAGACAGCTTCTTTTCCATACACTAAGTGATAAGGAGATGTTCCTAGAGAGGTTTTATGGGTAATTTTGTCAGCCCAGAGGGAAAAGACTAGGGCTTTGTGCCAATTCTTTTTATTTTGGTCAACAATTTGTTTAATGATCCTTATGAAGTTTTTATTGGTGGATTCTACTAAGCCATTTCCCTATGGATAATAGTTTGCATAATACTTAAGTTTAAAACCCCTCTTGAGAGAAAATTCAGTAATAGCTTTTCCAGAAAAATAAGATGCATTATCAAACATAATGGCAAAAGGAAGGCCAAACCTGTGATTATAAATTGATCAATAAAATTGATTATAGTTTCAAAATTGACAACCTTAAGAGGTATTGCTTCCACCCACTTGCTGAAATAGTCTATAGCAGTCAAACTGTACTTATGTTGTTTAGAAGAGTGAGTAACAATCTCACCTATAACATCTAGTCCCCATTGCTCAAAAGGTTTCTCAATGTTAACTGGTTGTAGAGGCAAGGCATGTTTCTTTTCTCTCCCTGAAGCAGTTTGGTAGACTTTGCATTCCCTGACATAGGCATGAGCATCTTTGAATAGGGTCGGAAATAATAACCAACATGTACAATTTTATGGGAAATAATGTCTCCACTATAATGTCCACTAGCTAGCCCATTGTGTAATTCCTGCAAAACTTTATCTGCTTTAGATTTCTCTAGACATCTTAGTAAAACAGAGTCATAATTTCTTCAAAACAAGACATTATTGACAAGTTGATATGGATTAGCTTTAAGTCTCAGACTTCTTTTTCTTTTGTAACTGGGTTCTACTAGAGCATAACCATTTTTTAAATGGAATATTAAATCAACATAATGAGATTCAGTGTCAACAGGGCGCACCTATGTAATTTGAACATTGTTACCTGAATCTTCATTAGCTGGAGTGTCAAAAGCTCCAGTTATAGACATGCAAAAACCTTGACCCCTGACTATTTTAGTTGGATTTATATCTAGGTAGTATTCTTGCAGGGTAGTAACCCAATTGTCCCTCTTCTCTCCTAATTCCTTCTGGATAAGAAATTGTTTGATCACAGGGAAAGGAACAATTACTTTCATATGTGCTTTTAGGAGAAAATGTCTAAAATGCTTTATTGACTTAAAAACTGCAAAGTCTTGTTTTTCGGCCTTTCAATATTTTAGCTCGGATCCTTGTAGATTTGAACTAAAGAAGGAAAAGGGAGATTCAGCTTGTTGTTCATTGGTTTGGGTCAACATTGTTGCATAGGACTATTCGGAAGAAAAAGTGCATAGAATAAATTCCTTAGAAATATCGGGTTTTGATAATGAAGGAGCATCTATGATGGCTTGCTTTATTGATTCAAAAGTTTTTCTTTCAGTTTGTCCCCATTTGAAAACTAATTTATTTTTAATCATGGTCTGTAAGGGCAAGACAATTTGTGAAAAAATGTTATGAAACCAGCTCAAGGAAAGATAGAAAAGATAGATCAACGCCTTAGAATTCAGCCTCTTCGAGGGGGCA
>APFE030832298.1:126107-166082 GCA_000404065.3 Pinus taeda
TATATAGGAGTCTAAGGGGTCATAACATAATCAGAGCCTACATAACAATAATAATGTAAGGGCACAATAATAACAATAGTGGGCAAAGCCCCAAGAGTTAGCTCAATCGGTCAAATCAAGTGTCTCGCCAATGGGAGGTCACAGGGTCGAATCCCGAAAGCTCTTGGGGTTAGGTCAGTAAATAGGCCGAGGGGTGTTGATGCCCTTTGGGTGGCGTCCACTCAGAGATTTAAACCCATGTACGTAGCGGCTACCCACTGACCAGGGTATCCGTGAACCAGCAAGTGAAAAAAACAATAGTGGGCTTCTATGGGGCACAATAGTAACAATATGGGCACTAAATGGGTACATCAATATAATAAGTGGGTTGTACTAATAACAATAAGGGGTTACACTAGTAGTATAGGGGCCTAACAAAAATCTAGGACAAATTGTTTGACAAAATTAATTTGCCCAAGAAAGGATTTGATCCGGATCTTCGGGGGAGGCCCCCAAGATCTAAAAGGTTGAAATGGATCTTGGGGGAGAGGTCCCCAAGATCTAAAAAAAATTGAAATGCCAAAATAAAATAGAACACACAATAACAAAGCCACAAAGAAATTTTTTTTATAATACTATAAAGGCTACATTGTGTCGGACAATCTGTCCTTTTACAAAATGTGACTTGTTACTTATAGCCTTTTTTGGTTACAATACCATAAGTAAATTGCATAGGTGGGTAAATACTATGGCTGAATGAATACCATGGGTGGATTTCACTTACAATACCATGGGTAAATCCCATGAGTGGATAAATATCATGGGAGGATGAATACCAAGGGTCGATGCCACTTACAATACCATGGTCAAAAAACCATGGGTGAATGAATACCATGGGTGGATGTCACTTAAAATATCATGGGTAAACTCCATGGGTGGATAAATCCCATGGGTGGATTAATATCATGGGTGGATTCCACTTTCCATTCGGATAATTCCTCCCTCCTTAAGAAGCAATGGTCCCCATTGCGTGAAATTTTCTCCTAAGAAACCTATGTTGAATATGCAGAGCCACTGAAAAGAAGGGTTTTGTGTGGTTAAACCATAACTGTGATGAACGAAGATCCGAGGATAGAGATAAACTGTAATGCTTGTGACCAACTATGATATTGACAGTGTTCATCCTAGTAAATGGACTTTGATGAAGTATGGGTTTGTGGATGACCCATAACCATGACAAATGAAGATTTGAGGATAGAGATACCCTATAATGCTTGTGGCTAATTGTGATACTAACAGTGTGCGGTCTAGAAAATGGACTTCGATGAAGTGTGGATTTGTGTATGACCCATAACCATGAACAATGAAGACTGAGGATACAGAGACCCTGTAATGCTTGTGACCAACTATGATACTAACAGTGTGCAGCCTAGCAAATGGACTTCGATGACAAGGATTTTGTGCGATTGACCCATAACAATGATGCTAATTGTTGATGAAGTAGCAAGTGCCTACATAACCTAGGGTGGGAGGGCACGTCTCCAAAGAACCCAATTTGAATGCTACTATGTTGAAATTGATGAATGTGAAGCATGTGCCTACTAAAGCAGGGTGGAAGGGCACATATCCCAAGGGAACCTGCTCTTAATGTTGCTCCATATTTAAAATGAGCATAATTCGATCAATATAACTCAGAATATTTATTACTATTTTTGGAAATAGAATAATCATTATGAATCCTCCCATGAGATTGAAATCCATATCTAGACACTCTAGAAACTCGGATTCCCGCTGCAACTGTCCCATCGTCGCAAAAGTTCTGGAAAAAAAAAAAAAAAAAGGATTTTAAATCAGCAATATCTCTCTCATCCGAATTCCGATTCAACCAAATTTTTTTTTTGAAATTAGGTGATTTTACGAGAGGAGATCAGGTCTATAATCATTTTTCTACAATTATGCACAAAAATTGCAAAAAATGATAGGAGATTTGTTGTCCACAAATATCCATTAGAAAAAATTATGCAACATAGCTGATTTTAAATCAGCAATATCTCCCTCATCTAGACTTCGATTCGGCCGATTGCTTTTTTGAAATAGGGTATTTTTTTGCAAGGAATCTAGATATGTTATTTTATTTTGTAAATTTTTCACCAAAATTTATTGGAAATAATACTAGGGGGGTGAATCAGTATTAGCAATTTAACAATATTTCATATCCATAAACAGATTTATATACGCTACTTTTGTTAATGAAACTTGCATGTATACGCAACTGTGCTTAGAACAACTAGCGTATACCTTGCAAACTTATAATTTAGTTAGTTGATCTTTAATCTGTGTATCAGAATCATATAACTAGTAATCAGGTGCAGTAAACAGAACAGGCAAACGCACACATGAACACAAGATATAAGGTGGAAACCCAATGTGGGTGAAAACCACCTATTGCAATCGTCTTTATCTTTCTTGAATAAGAAACTTCCTTTTACAAATTTTGTACTGGTGCAGTCTTATACCAGTATGAAGGCTTCTACCTACAGAAGGCTACAACCTTCTCTCGTTCTCCAGCTTTTCCTAAAAGGGAGCTACAACCCCCTTAGCTCTTGTACTAGTTGTTTACTAGTACGTAGGTGCTGACCTACAAAAGGCTACAACCTTCTCTTTTCTTCCAGGGACCATGTTTCATAAATTTTCAGACTGGATCCATCAATAACATCAATCAAACATTAAATATATCTTCATCAACCAATCTCCTTTGTACCAACCAAAACTAAATCAAAACAATCACTTTTCTTAATGTTGTAACCAAAATACAGTAACAGTAACCATAACCCAATCCAAAACCCAGAACACTGCAACAGCAAACAGAAGTAGCTAAAACATATTTTATGAGACATGCGCTACTTCAATGTGTCGAACCTGCATTCATACGCTGTTGTATGAAGACAGACCTGAGTATATGTTTTTTTGAAATGGCAAACCAGCGTGTATATGCGCCTTTGCTATATTGAACCTGCGTATTGATCTGTAAAATATGATTTAACATTTACAACTTATTCAGACATCAGTTATACCTAGATCATTTACAGATTACGACATGCACCAATTATAAAATATCAAAATCACACAAATATATTTCTCTTCAAGCCTTAAGATCTTGACCCATCAGTAGAATTTATCCTTCTTCAAGCGCTCAGGTTCCTCCTTGATTCAGATCTAGCTATGCACCATAACCCAATGACCAGTATTCTAGATCTTACTCTTCATTATATATTCAGTGCTTGAGTACATTTTCCTAATGATCTCCTCCTCCTTTTATAGTCTTCAGCCTTACTCAATACCATGGTCCAAAACCACTTAGAAACAATACCTTGAACCCATTACCTTGGGTCAATACTTCAGACAAGATACCTTGGAGCAATACCATGGGTCAACATACCATGGTCCAAATACCACAGACCAAAACCAAATTCTCCAACATGTACGTGCCTTTCCTTGCATGAAAGTGCGTGTATACGCATAGGCGCCTTTTGGTCGGCTAACCCGCGTGTATACGCGGATTGGTCAAGGGGAACCTGCGTATATCTCTTTTTCCTTCATTCTGTGAGCCTGAACTATAATCTGTCATCTGAGTGAGTTGCCATCAAGGACAACAAATGTGTCATAGTTCCAAACCTGTGTCATAATGCCAACAAAATTTTCATATCTGATCTTCAAACTCGCCGCCCAAAAACAATCCTACAAAAAAATGAAAAAAGAAAAATTCTTCCTGCTTTGCCCAAGAAAGTGCTCTGTGGAGGTCGTAGCACATGCTTGAAGTTTGTTGAATATGACTACAAAAATATAAACTAAAATATGCATCAAACCCTCATTCCCTTGGAATTGTAACCTAACTCTCATACCATTGATCCGTATCTTGGGGGAGGCCCCTGAGATCTATAATTTTGAAATATATCTTGTGGTGGAGGCCCCCAAGATCTAAAAAAAATTGAAATGCCAAAAGAAAATAGGAGAACACATAATAACAAAATCACAAAGAAAATATTTTTTATTAAAACAAATAAGACTGTAAAGGCTACATTATGGTGGACAATTTGTCCTTTTACAAAATGCGACTTGTTACTTATAGTCTTTTTTTGTTACAATACCACAGGTAAATTTCATGGGTGGGTAAATATTATGGGTGAATGAATACCATGGGTGGATATAACTTACAATACCATGGGTAAATTCCATGAGTGGATAAATATCATGGGAGGATGAATACCAAGGGTCGATGCCACTTACAATACCACGGGAAAATACCATGGGTGAATGAATACCATGGGTGGATGTCACTTACAATATCATGGGTAAATTCCATGGGTGGATGAATATCATGGGTGGATGCCATTTTCCATTCGAATCAGGATTGCATGGACTTTTTGTTGTGTGGTAAGGAGATTTCAAAAATCGCCTTAATTCTGTCAGGGTCTATGCAAATTCCTTCCTTAGAAACAATAAAGCCTAAAAGTTTACCTTCACTAAGAGCAAAGAATGACTTCTTAGGATTCAAAGAGATTCCATTTTGTTTTCATCATTCAAATATTTGTTTTAATTCATGGAGATGATTACTTCTCTTTTTCAAATAAATTTTAATGTCATATAAGTATACAACAACTGATTTATTGATCAAACCTCTAAAGGAAATATCCATTGCTCTCTAGAACGTAGCTCGAGCATTAATCAATCCAAAAGGCATATTTTGATAAGCATATGTCCCCCATTTGGTTCTGAATGTGGTTTTCAATATATCATCAGGATGGACAAGGATTTGATTATAACCCGAAAAACCATCTAGGAAAGGCATTAGTTCAAAACCTGCAATAGATTGCAAAATTTGTTCCATCAGAGGTAAAGGAAAGTTATCATTTTCACATGTTTTATTTAAGTTCCTAAAATGTATGCAAATTTGAATGTCTCCATTCTTCTTCCTAACTAGTACGAGATTAAAAACCCATTTGGAATGTGTGACTGGAAAAATGATTTTGGCTTTGAGCAGCTTATTCATCTCGATCTTAATCTGAGCTTCTATATTGGGGTGAATCTTCCTAAGTTTTTGTTGAATTGGCTTTACATCTGGAAGCATAGGTATGGTGTGTTGAATGATAGATGTATCATAGGTTTTAAGATCATCATATCTCCAAGAAAATACATCCTTGTATCTTTGCAACATATATATGAAATTAGATCTCTCATCTGGAGTAAGTCTAAGGCCTAAATTGATCTTTTTTGGATTTATGATCAGATCCCAGGTTAAACAATTCAAATCTTAAAGTAGAGCTTTGCAATTTGTAATTGGTTACTTTTTTGAATATATCTTTCAAATCATACAAGTCTTCTAATTTCACTATAGGATTAGGCAAATTATTTTCCTCGGAAGACTTGTTTTACATCTTGTCATGTTCATATTCATCAATGATTTGATCAGAGTAAGACACATCGGAAGTTAAAAAACTTAGGATGTCATTTTCATCATTAAATACACGCTAGTTGGTTATGTTATCTCGAATGGAAGGATGAAAAATTAATTCAATTGACAAACTATCGGAACTAAAATCTTCAGGTGGAATGAGCTTGGAAGCAACATTGGCTAGAATATCAGCACTAACATTCTGTAATATTGGGATCAGAGCTATATTGAATGCAGTGAAATGAGAAGTTATATGTTGGATCAAAGATTGGTAATGTTTAAGGTGATTGGGAACACAATGGATGTTGTTTCTGACTTGTTTTATGACAATCTATGAATCACCAAAAACTTTAAGATATCTGACCTCAAGACTAATGGCCTTTTGTAAGCCTTGTACCAATGGTTCATATTCAGCAATGTTGTTGGTACAACCAAATTCCAATCTGCAAGCAAGCATATTTTTTTCTCCATAGGGTTTTACTAGGATGTAACCAACTCTTGCACCATCATTAGATTTTGATCCATCAAATTAAAGATTCCAAAACAAATTGTCACACTTATTTATAGGATTTTCTATAATATTGATACATCTAGATGAATCTACTTGAGAACAATTTTCAATCTGAGATGAAACAAAATCCGCTGAAAAGGAAGATTTTTGTGTTGGAAAATTACCAAAGAAAGGTTTAAGAGAATAATTTCCAAGAATGTTGTTTGCAAATACTACTGGTTCATTTTCCTCATCTAAATCAGTCAACGAATACTTCATATGTTTCTCCTTATCAACACGAACTTTTTTAGGTTTATCATTATAAGGAAGCCGAAGATGTGACCAATTAGTTGTAAAGTAACCGTGTAGTTTCTCGGACCAGTCCCTGCTTAAAATGAGACCATAGAATTTGGGGATGTCTGCAACCAAGAAATCGATTATTTGACAAACTTTTGAATTTGAAGATAATCTAATCAAAACAAAATTCATTCCTCCTAAAACTTTGACTTTTGTTCGATCTAATTGAACAATCTAAACAACGTATTTATGAGGTGAAATATTCAATTTGAGACAAACCGAATAAGGCATGATAATAGATTATGCACCAGAATCTACTTATCAATTGTGAACATTCTTATTAAAAATTTTAAAAGTCAAAAGAAAAGGAGGAGTGTGGGAATTTGATCTATCTCCAATTAAAATGACATCAAAAGAATCAATCTTGTCTAAATGGAAATTTAGAGGTTTTCTCCTTTCCCTTTTTAGGTTTTTGCAGTGACAGCAATAGGTAATGGAGATGCAGGGACTAAATTTAATTCTTTGAGTAAAAACTTATGTTGTTTTTTTAACTTACTAGCCTCATATAGGGAAATGTTAGCTTCGACCTTCTTCATGTCTTCCACAATATTATATTCAATGGTATCATAGAATATCAAGGTCTTAGATGATAAGGGAGATTTGGAAGTAGTTGGAGTAGATTCAGAAGATGGATTAGAATTCTTTTTAACTATTCCCTTGTCTTTAATAAGATGAGCATGGGACTTCTGATTTTTATGATTTGGAGGATTATCAATAGGTGCCTTACTTCTAGTACTCACTCGCAGTGCTTCTTCTTCTTCTTCTTCATTTTCTAAAGTAGTTATAATGAAATCCCATAAACCATGGGCCTCAACTATTTCTTCTTCTTGCGACTCTTCCACAAACAAATTTATTTCCTCTTCTTCATCATCTTCATCAGATTATGCATTTGATATATTGGCAGGAGGTTGTGATTGTGATGGTTGATTCCTTTTAAAAGGTCAAAAGCACTTTTTTGAAGACTTAACAACCTGTTTTTTTATTTCCACCATCTCGTTAGACATTGTCTTCAGAACATTTTGTAATCCCTCCAAGTCATAAGGGTATTTGGGATTCTTTTTCTTGGATTAGTCCTTGAAAGTAACTTTTTGTTTTCTTTCTTTCTTTAGTAGCAGACTTTTTGTTAAGGGATAGAATTCTCTTTTCCACTGATAGAGCCTCTTTCATATTATCATGTAGTATTGTTTTGTTAGCCCTATATACGAACATATAAATGTTTGAAGGAAGAGCTTTAATGTACCATCCAATTTGCACATCAATTCCACGTTCGGAAATGTCTGGGATTTTATTTAGAAATTTTTTAAATTTCGAGTTAAAATCCTTAATTTTTCATTTGGGTTGGCTCTAAGATTTGACAAATCATTAATCAAAGTGGAAGTTGTTCAGTTATGCCCAAATTTAACAAAAAAAGTTCTTCGAACATATCCCAATTTGTTATTAACCCAGCAAGGAGAGATAAATACCAAGACCCTGCAGATCCTTCAAATGTGTCAGGAAAAAGTCTGCAAACACAATCCTTTTCTATGACTCCATTCAGATTAATGGCTAACATGAAATTGTGAATATCTTCCTCTATAGGGAGACCATCATCAAGGTTAAAATTAGGAATCCATATCTCTAGATGTTTGGGAAGAGGATGTAATGGTGGCTTCATATGTATTGCCCCTGGGTTGTTTCATGGTCTATTTTCCATTTTGGGAGTACTATGAGTAGAGGAAGTT
The DNA here is from genome assembly GCA_000404065.3 of Pinus taeda. Classification (NCBI taxonomy): domain Eukaryota; kingdom Viridiplantae; phylum Streptophyta; class Pinopsida; order Pinales; family Pinaceae; genus Pinus; species Pinus taeda. The sequence continues at coordinate 134,107 of APFE030832298.1, forward strand.
GTCGATGATGTGGAGGTTGTAGGAGATTAAGCCGTTGAAGAGGTTGCTCCTATAGTTCTACTAATTATAATAGCACCAGCTGATTGTGGCTGAGGAATGTGGATGGAAGGGATTAAAGGATGATAAGAGGAAAGTAGAGGAGGAAGAGATGAAGTGGGGTTGACAAAAGGAGTATGAGATGGAGAGGATGATGTGATCTCACTCGCAGAAGACTAAGTCTTTGGAGTATTTTTATTTTTCCGATGAGTGGGAAATCAAAACTCAAAAGTTTTGATTCCAAATTTCTAGCTTGGGATCTAGTTAACACACCAAAAGACTGTAAAGATGAGGTAAAACTTCCTTCCAATAAATCAAAGTGAGTAGATTTCTCTCCAAATATTGAAATCCCTTCTAATATTTGAATAACAGTTTGAACTTCAGAGGGTTCTACAGGTGTTTCTATAGAAATTTGGCCAACTGACAAAGGAAGTGTGCTGGGAGATTTGGTGGATGTTTGAACAACTTCACATCTAGGATTAGGGGATTTGGAAGGGGATCTTGAACTTGGTGGTGATTTTGAGGGAAACTAGCTCTTTGAATGACCTTTAGATTTGGGATTAGACCTTTTTTCCATTCATAGTCTGATGGCCCTCCTTCTAGAACCAAAAATGTTGAAGATTTGAAATGTCGGCCTCAACATCGGGGAAAGCCACCCAGTTGGGACCTTAAAGAAGATCATTTTTTGTTTGGAATGGTGGCTCCAACTGGAAATTATGGGATCTCTTTCCCTTAATATAAATTATAAAAATGGATGGAGTATATAGGTGTGAGGTTATGATATAATTGAAACTGAAAAACAAAGAGTATTTAAACTAAATTTCTATCCCAAGAAAGCTTATTTATATATGTGATTTAAAAGGATCTCACAAGAAACATGACAATATAGATTATAGGGTTATTATGAGGTTAAAGCAGATAATGATAACTAATTTAATTAAATAGTTAATTAAATTAGTTAATGAATTCATTACACACATAAGATTTTGTTGTTTATGTATATAATATATGATTTCAATCACACATATTAGTAGTGAAAAATGTATGCTTGTTTACAACACATATATGATAAATGTAATCAAATAACTATTTAACTCTTAAGCAAAGCAATAATAGACAGATACTAGTACCCAATATATCGTAACTCCACTCATTATAAAATAGTAGTGATTCAGCTTTCTATTAAAATAACTTGAGTCACAATAGTGCAAACAAAATCTTTCTTTCCAAAAATCAAAACCCCTTCTCAAAACAAATCAAGGGGATTTATAGTTTCAAAATGAAATACAAATATAGCAAAGTATAGTAAAATCATGAAGCGGTTTTAAAAAACAATGTTTAAAGTAAATCCACAAGACAATTTTAGAATTTATTATAACAAATTGACTAAGCCTATGAAGAAGACCGCCCTCCCATTCCCTGCTACAGTTCGTAAATATATGTCATGGGCTTCAATTCAGGTGAAGTCTTTGGCTAAGTCTACATTTGACAGGTAAATATGGCATTCCTCAATGCTGGAAACATGTGGTATGTTGTGTTGGATAGGCATATGAGCATTAGCCACTCACTATGAGGCTTAACTAAGAAATGCCAAAGGCATTCTAAGTAAACTTTAGAAAGCTTCTCAATCATTTCAGATTGTTTCTTGGATAATTCCTGCCATGTTTTGGTTAGTAGTTTGATATCTCGTAGAGCTCCCTCAGGGAAGTCTAAAATAAGATTCGCCTAAAACAAATTATCGTTGATGGTTTCAATGAGGTCGTTGGAGATATCCCTTGCATTGAATATTGTTGTCTCTGCATGCTTAAGGCGGATATCCCATTCTCTTAAGACTATTTATTTGTGTGATTCCTCTATCCTAGGGAGATCAGCCAATATCCCCTCAGCATTGCCTTGCCGCATTATGAAACCTGCAATATTTTCTTCAATATCATCAAAATATGTTCTGAGGTCGGATAATTGATCCACTAGGGAACTAGTTGTGTGATACAAATCATGAATGATGGCCAACTTATGACAGAATATAATTTATTGTTGAGAAAGGAGAGTATTTAATTCACATGCTTCCTTTTTCAACTCTGCTAATTCGGGATTAACTTGCAATTGTTCAATCTTGTTCTATAATTCTTGAATCTCAGCATCTAAGACCTACAAATCGGAGTCATGTTGAACTTTAAGGGAATTGAAACTGTCGTGGAGCTCAACAATTTTTCCTTGCCATTGATTAGCAATCTTCTATTTCTCACTCTCAAGACTTTGTTCTAACTACAAAATTTTGCCCTCTTTTTCTTTCAATAGTTGTTGTATTTCAGTGGCTTTCCCCATAGTTGTTGAAGCATAAGCTCCTATCAAATGGGTAAGTCTTCCTAGTTCCTCTAAAGGAGTGGAAAATGAACCCTTCCATACTACTTTGAAAGAGGTGTTTCCAGGAACTAAAGTCTGGGACTGCTTGATTTTCCTTTTCTTCCTTTACCTTTTAACAATGGTCTTATGTTCAGGACTATATAATATTTCAAGTGGATGAATCTTTTCAACCCTTAATACATCCTCAAAGGTCGGGAATGTTGGTATAATTTCAATGTTTTAGTCTCCAAAGGCTTATCAGAGGCCTTTACTATAATCAGAATCTTTTCTAAAATTTAAGAAGTGTCTTAGACCTTCTCTTGCGAGGGAGTCTTCAAAACCTCAGGTTCCTTTCCTTTCAAAACCTGGCTATATTGTTCCCGTATCTGCTCAAGTTTGGAACTTGGAAAAAGACCTACAGTCTGAATAGAAGAAGAAGCCCTTGTCTCTTTTGGTTCAGGGGTATCATTAACCTGTGTAGAAGAAACAACTGCAACCTTTTCATGAGTCGTGCTTACTTGGGGAATATTAAATGAGTCTATAGGTAAACGGGATAGTCGTGCTTCCCTGTATTTATTAAATTGAGTCATTTCCTGTGGAGTTAGACTCTTTGCTACTTGATTGTTAACTGTTGAATAGGTGGCAGCTTTTTCAAATAAGTCATCAAACTGGTCATGTTCATGAGAGAATTGCATGATTCTTTCCTATGCAGTAACCTTCTTGACAAGTCCATGAGGATCGTATTATCTGTTAGGGATAGTAGGAAAATTGAACTCTAAGATAGAATTAATCTCACCAGCTACATGTTTGAAATTCTCCAAAGTATACATACCACAATGAAGAGGAAAGACAGACCACACTTTCTTATTGGATTCTTTTAGTACTTTTGAAATACCATTTCCTATGGTTTGGTATGCTATCTCTCCAACCAGAAATTTTTCAAGGACATAAAAAGGAAATATATAGGGATTAGCAAGACTACCAAAGACCTGGATGTAGGTAAATAACTCCTCACAAAACCAGTTCCCAACTCAGAGCAAGTCTGTCTCGGCTTCCGAGTAAACCCTGAGAGCTCTCTTATTAAAGATAACTTGATAAATAGGAAGCATAACACCATTGCGGATTTTATAAAGTGAGGATGATACTTGGAGTCCCAAAGGATATTGTGATATATATTAATAGGAGTCACATCCTAGAAGGTCCATTTCCATTCCATAGAGGTGAAATCCATAGTGAAGCATAGGGTGTCCATTACATAGGCACTCATATAGAAAGGAGGAAATACATTTTTTGTCACTATCTGCTTCCTCCTAAAATTCAGGATGTGAGTGGCTAATTTATCAGATGATATATTTCCCCAATTTAATATATATCCTTTTGAGGAGGCATCAATTAGTGGATTCCATTGATCAGAGAATTTCTAAGTATTAGGATAAGGAAAGAGTCTACATACCATGGAAGCAATTTGACAATAAGGACCAATGAGAGAGTCAATTGCATACATACCCTTTTCCTCACGCTTATGCTTTTTGGGGTCTCTTCTCCATTCCTTAATGGGTTTTGATGCATTATCAATGTTTCTCATTAATTTATCGACAAATTGTTTGTTATATTTACATTGAGGCGGTCACGGCAAATAGTACATTGCACTGAAATCATTGTCCCTGAAAGAGTCGATGATTGTTTCTTTTTGTGTCATGAATTTCCTTTCTATAATGATCAATTTTTACATGACCCACCGAATCATATCTATATAGGGAAGGATCTTGGGTCGAGCAGCAATTTTGTGTAAAAATGAATTTGCGACATCACTCTAGGTGATATTAGAAACTAGATTAGAATCCTCGACTGTAGTTGTTCTTTCAGTGACCCTTGGTCCTTCATATTCGAATAACCGATAGATAGATTGCCAGGAGGCACTTCCAACATCTATAGAATATTCTGTGTCAAAAAACAACCCTGATGAATCGGGATTTTTAGTTGGCAAAGTAGTCAATTACTGTTGAGTAACGGGTTTCTTCTTTGCTTTAGCTGCTTTAAACGTTTCTTCTGAGTCTTGTTTATCGAGACTAGACTACAATGGAAAAACACAAGAGTAAATGATAACTTCTTCACTTGAAAGACTTAGTGCAAATAACGATTTTACATAACGATTTTTTTCTTAAAGGGTTAATTATGAACCATAAATTCACCACTTTTGGAAATTAAATATAAAAATGTGAATTCATGTGGGTTCGTACACATCAACATATCGAAAGAAATATATCGAAGAAAGTACTTGGATGCACACTAAAAAGTTATGATATTGGAGGCTCCTAATAAATCATGTTTAAAGACATAACGACTATATGTGGAGGCAGGAAGAGATATCATGAGCTTTATATCGGCAGATGGAATATTGGGGATTTAAAGAGTGAGAAACCGATATGAGAGTTTTGATATGGGTAAAGACAGGAATATCGGAGGTTTGATGATATCGAAGGGGACCAACATAGGATATATCGGATATCGGAACTGGGAGGCATCGGGAATATTGTGATATCAGGAGTAATGGATATCGAAAGCACTAAGTATCGAAGGTTTTAAGATATCGAAGGGAACCAGTCTCAGATGTTTTAAGATATCGGGAGTTTTGATCAAGGCATGTTTTAAAAGTTATGATATTTGGGGATTTTGATATGCCAAGTGGAAGTTGTGGGGTTGGAAATTATTTAAACTATTTAATTTAAAAGGGAAGTGCCCAACTTAATCTTCACCTTTTAGCAAAAACACCTTTAATAATTATATTTGTATATCATGAATGTTTGACCAGTGAGTGCTTTGATCGTACCTTTCTTATGAGGAAAGTTACAATATTATAATGCTCTGATATGAACCTTCAAATAATGCATTAAATTAATAACAAAAGTTCCTATCGGGTTTTTCATTAATTGTAACATTTGCAAGGTTGGACCTCTGATATTTGGGTTCCGATAATAGAAACTTTCAAGTGAGAGGGTTTTTTATTACAAATTCAAAAATGCCTTATATTTATTAAAAACTAAAGAGTTTTATTAAGATTAAAGAAGGGTCCCCATGATTTATTATATGATTAAACTAATACTAAATGGTGGGTTGTTGAGTACTACAACACCTTCATAACCACATCACACTAATGTCACTTACATTGTATGCTCCTATGAGCCATTCAAATGTTACTAAGTGTCCCTCTAGAAGAGAGATAAAGGTCCTCCAACCCTTTGCTTTGCATCGATTCCCTTTGTTATTCGAAAACCACCGGATTCCAAAAAAAACTCTACCACCACCACTAATCAGTTTGTTGATTTAGAGATGTGCCCCCGAAACAACTTCTAGCCATCGATTTTGCACGATTAACAGTGTAGGAAAACCGCTTTCGAGACCCCATTTCCTAACACAACTACCAACTTGAGGCCTGCAAGAATGTTGTCGCATGGTCCAGCGCCCATCTCCCGATATTTCCACTTTGCCTCTCTTTACATTCCTCCAAGATGAACCTGGAGGGGTGACGTGTTATGTGGGTTCCACCTAGTACGTTCCCATTAGTGTGTTCTTTCCTACGTGGCCCAGGACTCACATCCTAGCATTTTAACCATGTTTTCCCCTTTTTATCACGTCGGGCGATTTCCTCTAGGCTATCATAGCCCAGTTGGATCCACCCACTTAGTTCCTTCCTGGTGCTTACCACTTGAGCCTCATTTGAAATATTTTGGGTTGTAACCATCAAGATGGCATCATCCATGTCTCCTTTTCTCTATCTTTAGTGATTTCTCAGTCTTACATGGGTTGTGGGCCAACCCACCCACTAATGGTAACACCATTGGGCACACATAGTCTTGTGTGTCATCCCTCCCTACTCATCCTGCTCCCATCAGTGTGCGCACCTTAGCGAATGCTCCGGCTTGGATCTAATGGGATGACCTATCAATGGGGCCACCTTTGACCAATCATGTAGCTTCCAGGCTGGTGTGTCCACTAGCTTATCTCAACTGGTTTCCTCCTGGTTGTTTCTCACTACTCCCTTATATGTTCCTATGGGGTAAACCTTTTGGGCCATGTCAATCTCCTCCTGGCCAAACACGCGCAAGGAGAATTTGTCTCTTCCAATAGGGATCCATTCCACTTTGGGTTCCAATCCATAGGGGATTAAGCTTATCCAATCGATTCTTTAAGATTTTAGCTTTACTCCTCTATGACGCAAAATATCCATGTCCCTCACTAATCTACTATGGCTTGGTCAGGAAACTTCGGTGTTGCCTTAATCGATGAAATAGAAGGGGACCTTCACAACCGTCCCAAGGACAAGCTCAACTACTACACAGTCTCCTTCAAGCCAATTTTTTCAACTATGTCAAGGTCAAGATTCAATGTCAACATTAAAGGTTTACTAGTGCACTCTAGGGTGCTACCCCTCCTGAACTTGGATAATAGTTTCATCAATGGGTTTCCAGCTGGTGGGCCTTCCCTTCCTACGGGCATGGAATTCCTCGCATGGTGACACGGGCACTTTGACGCCCGTTAATTATCATGGGCTTGGCGTGAGCTTCCAAGAGGTTTCCACCTCTCCTACTGCACGCCAATAGTGCCAGAATCTATGTCAATCCTATAAGCACCTCCACGGTGCCATTCTAGGGTTGTTGGGGAATTTGGCTACTCGCAGGGACACACATCCCTCATCGCCAAAATCCCTGTGTCTGGAATGGTGGTTGCTGCAAGTGCAAGGTTGGAAGCCATTTAGGTAAGGCTTTTGGGCACTCTGGCCGAGGGGTAATCATCCACCACATTGAAATCAAGCTTGCCTTATGGCACAGCGGTTTGTAACCTGGCAAATAATTGATGTAAACAAATTCATACCCTGCTATGTAGGGTCTCTCCCATGCAATCTTTGTATCGACAAAAAGGGTCTCTAAGCACCATTATTTTTAAGTTTATTTTCAAGTTCTCATGACTCTGGCCACGACCTGTGAAAAGGTATGATTTTTCTCTTATTAATTTTTGTATGTGTTGCTTCCTGCATCGTTAAACATATATGTAGATTAAGACTCAACTTAACATTATGGCTTAGGCCTTAGCATTATGTGGTTGTTATATATATATATATATTCCTTGCATGAGGGGCTCTGAGCCTACTATTAGTGATTGTCACTCACATTTGCTTCACATTCAACACACATACAATCATATATTCGACATATATACATAAGTAACATGTTTCCATAGAGATGCATTACAAATGCGGGTAAAAATGGCACAAAACGTAGTCCTTAATACAAAACCTTCAACAATACAATGTGATTCATTAAAGGAAGTAAACAAGCATGCACAAATTACTCATCTTTAAGCTTGTAGGGAAACTGAGTCTAGGACTAGGACTCTCCACCCAATCGTAGACAACTATAGCCACTTTCAGTTGAAATTGTCACCCTTGAGCCAGATTCTAGAGTTTGAGGAGGAATGTTTGCTTCTAGAACTTCACACCAATTTTCAACTAACACAGGGACCTTAGAGGACCTCTTCCCTAATCCCACCAGCTAATGACTTCTTTCTTTACAAGCACAGGGAGTCCAAAGGTGCCCCACCTCACCCCAAGTGCATTCACAGTGATACACCCCCTCTTAGGGAGTCCAGAATCCATCGTGTTAATAGGACATTGTCCAACTGTCTTTGCTCCAATGCTTCGCTACTTCTACTTTAGGAAGGCCTCTTCCCAAGTTGTTATAGGGCTCCGGAGTAGCTATCTCAACCCACAGCCTCCAAGGGACCCAAGCTGTTACAGGGCTCCAGAGATTCCATTCCAACCCACAGCCTCCAAGGACCCAAGCTATTACTAGGCTCTAGAGACATTTGTCTCAACCCACAACCTCCAAGGACCCAAGCTATTACAAGGCTCCACAAATCCTATCTCAAACCACATCCTCCAGGGACACCGAGTTCTTAGAGAGCTCTAGAGACTAGCACTCAACCCATAGCCTCCAAGGACAAAGAATCCTTCCCCTTCTCTTCTCTTCTCTTCAATTTTCTCACTGAAATATTTTGTTGGAGGCCTGATCTCAGTCTCTTCTCGAAATACCTCCAAAGTAAGGTATTTTCCCTTTCCATAAGCATCTAAATGGGTCTCCTCCTCAAGGGTCGAAGTCTCTCTCCTTTAATTCTTCCTCTAGTTAAAATGTCTTCCCTTTTTGTTCCATGTCTTTCTTATTGATCTCCCTTCCTTGAGTGCTCTCTCTGGTTCTCTTGCCCCCTGCTTTTGTTCCCCTACTTCTCTTTCTTGTTGGTCTACATTTATGTCCACCTCAATTATTGTTGCATCCTTGTTGTTTCTGTAGCCTTCATAAATTCTTTCCCTCTTTCTTGTTGTGCTTCCTCAAGCAAGCATTGGCTTGAGCACTTTTCTCAGCTCATTTAATTGTAGGAACCAGTTCACGAACTTCCTGCACTAGCCCTCCTTCAATGGTTGTCCTCAAACTCAGGTTTCTTCTTTTCACAAGAAACCATCACATACCAAGCAGCAATTCTCCTCCCCAAGCTTATGAATTTGTGTCCCTTAACTCAATCCCCTTTCTTTTATTTTAATTTTAACATTGCAAATATTTACATCAAATTTATAATGTGGCTCATATGAGACCCTAGGGTGGGGTTGTTACAGTCCCCTCCCCCTTGAGGGAACGCCGCCCTCGATATTCATTTACACATATATAATGTGAAAATGAAGGTAATACACATATTGTTCTGTGGATATTTATACAAACAAATCTATACAATAGTTAAAATTATATACACCTATTTTAATCATCAAACAAGGATACTTAACTTTCATGGCATCAACCATTTACCATGTGGCTTCCTCTGGCCCAAAGTGTTTCGACTACACCTTGACTTGCTCTATGGCTCAATTCTGGAGCATGGGACTCCTCTAGTGTAGAATGCACATTCGATCTGGTTGGAACTCTTCCTTTGGTTCCACCTATAGCACAAACCAATCAATCACATGATTAGAATCCTGTACATACCTTTTGAGTAAAGAAACATGGAAAACATCATGAAATCTAATTGATGGACATAATTTCAGTCTATACATTATTGGTCCAATCCTCTCAAGGATTTCAAATGGTCCACAATATTGTGGTGCCAACTTGGCACATGTCCCCATCCCTAGGGGACTTTTCTTGGGTTTAATTCTCAGGTAGACATGTTCTCTAACTTGGAAATCCTTGTGCGCCCTATTCTTATCTACATAGATTTTATGTCTATCTTGTGCCACTTTCATATTTTGCTTTATGATCTAGACTTGTTGCTCCATATCCTTAAGCATATCAAGTCTTACATGAACTCTGTTAACTGGATCACTCCATCTAATTGGAATATTGCAGCTCTTGCCATATAATGCCTCAAAGGGGCTCATCTTTATGGACTCTTCTTTTCCATTATTGTATGAAAATTCCACAAGTGGAAGATATTCTCCCCATTTATTGGACTGATGCATCACATACATCCTTAACATGTCTTCCAAAATCTGATTGATCTTCTCTGTATGCCCATCTATTTGTGGATGATAGGTTCTACTAAATGCTAATTTTTTTCCCAATCCTATAAACGTTCCTTCCAAAACCTATAAGTGAAAATAATGTCTCTATCTAACACAATCTTCTTTTGAATGTGATCTAGCCTCATAATCTCCTTTATGAATATTTTTGTTATATCACTAGAAAAATTGGTGGATTTGACTGCCACAAAATGAGCTACTTTGTTAAGTTTATCCACCACTACCATGATTGCATCATGCTGCTTAGATTTTTGGGGCAATCCTATAATGAAATCCATAAAAATTACCTCTCATTTCCATTCTGGAATGGGGATAGGCTACAGAAATCTCGTTGGATGCTTGCATTAAGCCTTTTCCTGTTGGCATTTTATGCATCTAGCTACAAAATCTACCACTTCTTTCTTCATATTTGGCCAGTGATAGCACTATTTTATGGCTATGAGGGTCTTTTGATACCCTGGGTGGCCTAAATAAGGCTTATCATGGAATTCCTTCATTATTATCCTGTTTACTTCATCACAGTTAGGCACATAGATTATGACTTTCAACCTGACTGATTCATCCTCTACGAGGTGATATCCTTAATCATCACCACTTCGTTGCAGCTTTTCTTTCATTTGCTAGTCTTTCTCATCCTGTAGTCTAGCGTTTTTTATTCTTTCTTCTATATTTTTTGCATACAAATTTACCACCGCCAAGTGATTGACTTGGATTCTTCTACTCAAGGCATCAACAACCCTTTTTTCCTTACATTTTATGTATTTAATCTCAAAATCAAATTGGTTGACTGTGGCCATCCATCTTGCTTTCCTAGCATTCAACTTTAGTTGTCCAAACAAATATTTTAGTCCACTATGGTCTGACATGAATGTGAATTTCCTGCCAAGGAGGTAGTGCCTCCACATTTTTAGCGCATTAACTATGGCAGCCAGTTCTAAATCATGTGTCACATAATTTTCCTCATGCTTATTCATCTTTCTAGATTCATAGCACACTAATTTCCCTTCCTTCATTAAGACCCCACCAAGTCCTTTACATGCATATGTGCACACCACAAAATCCTTGTCAAGATCTTTGATTCTCAACACTGACGCGCGAGTGAGTAATTGTTTTAATTTCTCAAGGCTTTCTACACATTGTGCAATCCACTCAAATCCTCTCCCTTTCTTCTGCAAGGTTGTAATGGGATAACAAATTTTGGATAAATTCTGAATAAATCCCCTGTAGTATCCTGCCAATCCCATGAATGATCTAAATTTGTCCACATTCTTTGGATTTATTCATTACCTTATGGCTTTGATCTTTCCAAGGTCAACTAATATGCCTTCCTCAAAGACGATGTGCCCTAGGTAGTGCATCTGTGACCAGAAGAAGTCACACTTGTTGAGTTTTACATAGATTTTTTGCTCTATCAACAGTTGTAACACGGCAACCAAATGTTTCTCGTGTTCTTCTTTCATTCTTTAGTAAAATAATATGTCATCAACAAATACGATGAAAACAAATTCTATGTAAGGACGCAACACTCCATTCATCAGGAACATGAACGAGGTAGGGGAATTGGTAAGCCCAAAGGGTACCACTACGAATTCTTAGTTCCCATATCTTGTCCTTAAGTAATTTTATGAATATCTTCTTCCTTGATTCTCACTTGATGGTAGCCTGACCTCAAGTCGATTTTGGAGAAAACTGTTGCTCCTCTCAGCTGGTCAAAGAGATCATCGATCCTTGGTAGTGGGTACCTATTCTTATGGTTACCTTATTTAGTTGTCTATAATCAATGCACAATCTAAGGGTTCCATCCTTCTTCTTTACAAATAATACGGGTGCTCCCTAAGGAGACACACTTGGCCTTATGTAACCATTTTCCAGCATTTCCTTTAGCTGTAATTTGAGATCAACCAACTTTGGGGTGCTCATTCTATATGAATCCTTGGATGTTGGTGTTGCTCTTGGCACTAGTTTGATAGACAAATATATCTCTCTGTGAGGAGGTAGTCTAGGAAATTCCACTGGGAAAACACCTGCAAACTATTTCAAAACAGGGTATTTTTGAAGTAATTGAGCTTCCTTATCATCTAGTTCTCTGCCATCTTCCTCATTCTGGAAAAATTGTACTGCAAACAACATGCATATTTTCCTTTTTTTGTGTTTCACTTGCATAGCATTGATCACCCTCACTGATATCGGTTTCCTCTTTCCTTGGAACACTCTTTTTGCTCCTTGTTCATCTAAGCATTCTATTGTTTTCTCATAGAAATCTACCTTGGTCCGATGCAAGTACAACCAATCCATGCCCACTAACAAGTCATACCCACCCAATGGTAACACATTCAATTGGGTTGTCATGGGCATGCCACTGAGATCAATTTCACATGACCTTAACCAATGGATGATTCTTCTCCTTACGCTTGTTTCTAATTGAGCTAGCCAAGGTTCCTAATGCAATTCCTTAGCCAATTTGCACTCTCAACAAGTTTTGGGCTAATATAACTATAGTTGGAACCTGGATCAATCAAATTGGAAATGACTTGTTGTTGTAACTTACCTCCAATCTCAATAATGGATGCCTAGTGATCTGTTTGGTTATTGTACGCTGCTGCATAAACTCTTGGCATACTCCAAGCTACCTAACCCACTATACTTTCCTCATGAATGGTGTAAATATTTTGTCCAACATTTTGTTTCCATGGACGGTCTCTCCTCCTGTGGTCTCCAAAATAGGTCTAGCACCTAAGTGGCTCTCAGCCTTCAAATTTGGGCTATATTGTTGTTGGTTGTTGCACATTTTTACTAACAACAACATTAGGCCTTGGTTGAAATTGTTGTGCCTGAGTTGGGAACTTCACTTCTCTCATGCCTAGGTTTCTCTTGGGCCAATTCTTATTGCGTCCAACGTTACTCTTGATCTTCCAGTTACTCTTATTTCAGGTTTGCGCTTTGCTTGTTTGTAGTAGTGCCTTAATATCTTGATGGAATACTTCAGGGTTTTGGGTTCCAATAATTCAATCTTATATCTGAATGCCATAGGTAGTCCATTGATAAACCTCTGAATATTGGCCTTCGCATCCTTTAGATATGGAACATAGCTCAGCAGCTCCAAAACTATGGTGACATACTCATCACTGGTTAACTATCCCGTTTTGAATTCATAAAACTCTTTTGTTTTGCTATCATAGTATCCTTCAGACAGGTTTTTCTCTTTGAAGAGCTTCACAAACTCTTCCCAGGTCAGCTCCTCCTTAGTGATGGCTCTAACATTCTTCAATTCTTCCCACCATATGTTGTATTTCTCTTTCATACTGTATGCAGCAACTCTAGCCTTCATATTCTCAAAATATTCAAATGTATTCTGAAAATTTTCTTCATTCCTAACATTCATGCTTCCGCACCGTCTACTTTCGTCATGTCCCAATCAAATTTCGGTGGTTTTTCCTTCTTAAATTCCTTAGGCATATGTCACCTTTCTTTCCTTGTTGAATAATGGTGAAGGCAAGAATGATAATGTCTTCGATCATTAAGTTTAGAGGGTTTTCTTGAACTCCTCCTCTTGGAGTGCTAAAAAATTCACCTCAAGGCACAGTGCCCTCACTTCCTTTCCTGTTCATTTTCCTATATATGCTACCATCTCCTCCGTTGGTGTTTTCTTCTATTTATTGAAGGCTTTATCTGTCTCTATGACTTTCCCTCCTCTTAGATTGCCTTTACCTCTAACAATCTAAGAGACTTTGCAAGATAACTACATTTATCTTTTCTTTCCTTTCTTGGGATCTTACTAGCCTCTCATTATCGGTCTTAAATCTTCTCACCTCATCCCTTAGGCTTCTCAAGATATCCATACATTCTGGGGAATGGTTCCCTCCCCCTTGGCCAACTAGTCTATATTATTCATTAGCTCTAACCCCATCTCTTCCATGTTATGACTGCTCGGAATTGTATTCACCCATTCTAACCCTCATCATTGTGACTTATTTTGTTTAATGTTTCTTGTGATGTGTTTTCAATCACACACATCGTTAGAAATTTCAACATAATCATGCAAACTCAGGATCAAGATTTTACCATGGAGATTCTATTGTGACAAAACAGTCATGTTAGTGTGTCGAATACATTTACAAATCATGTGCATCAATCATTCAGTCCCTTCAATATGATATTCATACTAGCAGCCTAAACATGACAAAAACAACCAATAATTCATTATTTACAACCATCAAACACACAACATGACCATAGTCCTATTCTCAGACAATTTTCAATAATAGTGGTTTTTATTTCTTTTCCACAACTCGTAGTCAAGAAATCAATTTGACTTTTAGTACTTCTATAGTTAATTTTCTTCATTTCATATCTCTTATTTTTTTTTTGTCATCATAACTTGCTCATGACAAAAGCCCATCCAGTCCAGTTTTGAACTAGATAGCTCTAATACCACTCTATAACGCACCCAACCCCTTCTCTTTGGTTGAAGGAATGGGGTGTAGACAAATTTCTTTCCTCTCCCTGCTACAACTGTTTTCGGTTTGGCGCTTTCTGCCACCATTAGAATCAATCCTAGCAATTTCCCAGAGTCACTGGGTGACCACCGATTAATCCTGTATGCACTTAGCTTGGTAATCCCTTCGCAAGATAAGTTTCCTTTTTAGCTGTTTAGGCACCAGTGGTCTTGTTCTCCGTGAAATGACCAAAGGTCGGGGCTAAGAATTAAACCTCCCAGCCTCTTCATACTTGTTTGCACCCCTTGTATGGTTCTACGCGAAGTGACCAAGGGTTAGCACTTATCTTGTAGCCTTCTATCCCAACGCAATAAAATTGTGCCCCATACACGCTCGATGTGTTTATATTGTCGGGTTGAAGTGTCATGTGGGGACTTCCTGTCCTCACCTTCATTGGTCGCAGCCCCGCCACATGGTTTCCCTTTAATCCTCCATATCATGGTGCCTCATCTTTCGGTGCATTCCTTAGCTGCATCCACTTACCTCTGTAGGGGGGTTCCTACCAAAACAGGTTTTCAAGTGGGTCCACCCACTACACTCACCAACCAATCAACTTCCTATTGGAGCGAGCTATCTCTGACAGCTCCCATGTCATCACAACGCTTAGTCAGCTCGATGATCCTTCTGGTGTAGTGCTTAATTCTTCCAGGTTCAGGCTAGCGGGATGACCTCACATTGACGCCTGTTGGGCTATGTGTAGCCTGTGACTAGTGACACATGTCACTTGGATTTGGCCCATGTTTCCAACCAAGACGCCAAGTCTACCTGCTACGTGTCCTCTGTACAATCATGTCAAACTGACATCACCTACCATTGTTTTCTCCTATGATCCATTCAAATGCTACCAAGTGTCCCTCTAGAAGAGAGAAAAAGGTCCTCCGACACTTTTCTTTGCATCGATTCCCTTTGTTATTCGACAACCAGTGGGTTCTAAAAAATGGCTCCAGCACCACCCCTAAGAGATTTGTGGATTTAGAGGTGTGCCCCTAGAACAACTCCCAATCCTTGATTTGTGCGATCAACAGTGCAGGAGAACTGCTTTCAGGACCCTAAGGCTTAACACAACTACCAACTCAAGGCCCGTCAGAATGTCACCGCGTGGCCCGATGCCCATCTATCGACGGTTACAATTTTCCTCCCTTTACATTCCTTCGACATGAACCTAGCGGGGTGATGTGTTATGTGGGGTCTACCCAGGGTCTTCCCATTGTTGCATGCTTTCCTACATGGCCCGACACTCACATCCTGACGTTTAACCATGTGCGCCCATTTTTATCACACTGAGTGATTTCCTCCGAGCTATCAAGCCTTGTGGGCTCCACCCGCTATTTTCCTTCCCGACGCTTACCACTTATGCCTCATTTGATATATTTCAGGGTCTACCTGCCAAGATGGCATCATCCCTTTCTCCTTTTCCTGTGTTTTTAGTGATGTCCCAGGCTTACATGGGTTATGGGTAAACCAGCCCACCAATGGTAACACCACTGGGTAGACATAGTCTGTCGTGTCATCCTGCCCTACTCATCCCTCTCCTATCAACGTGTGCACCTCATCGAATTCTCTAGCTTGGAGCTAATGAGATGACCTGTCAATGGGGCCACCTTTTCCCATTCGCATATCTTCTGGGTTGGCGTGGCCATGAGCTTATCCTCGCTAGATTACTCCTGGATGTTTCTCACCAATATCATAGGCATCCCTCTGGGGTAAACCTTTTTGGCCACGTCGATCTCCTCCCAGAAAATCACGCACAAGGAGAATTTGTATCTTCCAATAGGGATCCATTCCACCTAGGGTTCCAATCCGTAGGGGATTAAGCTTATCTAATCTATTCTATAAGGTTGGAGCTTCACTCCTCTGCACTGCAACATATCCATGTCCCTAACCAGTATGATATGGCTTGGTCATGGGACTTCAAAGCTACCTCAAGCGATTAATTAGAAGGGGGCCTACATGACTGCCCCAAGGATAAGCTCGACTGCTACACAGTCTACTTCGAGCCGATTTTTTCAACTATGGCTCTACTTCAGAGGTCTAGCAGACCTCTAGATCAAGGTCAAGCTTTGATGCTAACTCTAAGGGTTTAGAAAAGCGCTCTAGGGTGCTACCCCTCTTGACCTTGGGTGATAGTTTCATCAATGGGTTTCTAGCCCATGGGCATTCCTTGCTTGAGGGTAGGGAATTCCTCGCATGGGGCCCCAGGCAGTTCAGATCCCATTACTTATCACATACTTGGCATGAGCTTCCAGGAGGTTTCCACCTCTCCTATAACACACCAACAGTTCTAGAATCCATGTTAAGCTTATAAGCGACTCCACGGTGACATTCTAGGTTTGTCGGAGCATTTGGCTACTTGCAAGGAAACCCAACACTCACCAGAAAAATCCTTGTGGTGGGAATGGTGGATTCTGCAAGTGCAAGGTTGGAGGCCATTTAGGTAAGGCTTCTAGGTGCTCTGGCCCAAGGGTAATCCTCCACCACATCGAAATCAAGCTTGCCTTATGGCATAGCGGCTTGTAACTCGGAAAATAATGGATGTAAACAAATGCAGACCATGCTAAGTAGGGGTTCTCCCATGCATTCTTTGTATCGATAAAAAGGGTCTCTGAACCCACAATTTGTTTTAATTTTATTTCTAAGTTCTAATCTTTCTCTTATTATGAGGTCTAATCTTTCTCTTATTAAGTTATGAATGTGTTGCTTCCCGAACCGTTAAACATATATGCAAATTAAGACTCAACTTAACCTTATGGATTAGGACTTAGAATTATGTGGTTGTTATATATATATATATATATATTATATATATATATATATATATATATATATATATATATTATTTTTATTTTTATTTTTTCCTTGCATAAAGTGTTGTGAGCCTACTATAGAACCTTCAACCATGCAATGTGATACATTAAAGGAAATAAACAAGCATGCATAGATTAATCATATTTAAGCTTGTGGGGAAACTAAGTCTCGGACTAAGACTCTCCACCAAACCGTAGACATCTACAACCACTTTCACTTGCAATTGTCACCCCGAGCCACTGGATTCCAAATTCTGAGGGGGAATGCTTGCTTCTAGAACTGCACACCAACTTCCAGTTGACACAGGGACCCCAGTGGACTTCTTCCTCAATCCCACCATCCAATGGATTCTTTCTTTTCCATCACAAGGAATCTAGAGGTGCCCCACCACACCCCAAGTGCATTCACAGTGATTCACCCACTCCTGGGAGTCCAGAATCCATTGTGTTAACACGGCACTATCCAATTGTCTTTGCTCCAGTCCTTCACTACTTCTACTTTAGGAAGGCCTCTTCCCAAGTTGTTACAGGGCTCCAGAGTAGTGATATCAACCCACGGCCTCAAGGGGACCCAAATTGTTACAAGGCTCTAGAGATTCCATCCCAACCCATAGCCTCTAAGAACTTAAGTTGTTACCGGGCTCCAGAGACCTTTGTCTCAACCCACATCCTCCAGGGCCCCAAGCTATTATAGGGCTCCAAGGATCATATCTCAACCCACAACCTCTAGGTACAAAGAAGCCTTCCCCTTCTCTTCTCTTCTCTTCAAGTTTCTTACTAAAATCTTATGTTGGAGGCCTAATCTCAATCTCTTCTCAATCTGCCTCCAAGTAAGGTATCTTCCCTTGCCACGAAAATCCTAATGGGTCTCCTCCTCTAGGGTAAAATTCTCTCTCCTCTAATTCTTCCTCTAGTTTGAATGGCTTCCTTTGTTGTTCCAACTCTTTCTTGATGATCTCCTTTTTTTGAGTGCTCTCTTTGGTTCTCTTCCCCCTGCTCTTGTTCCCTTGCTTCTCTTTCTTATTGGTATACAATTATGTCCACCTCAATTATTGTTGTGTCCTTGTTTTTTCCGCAACCTTCATAAATTATTGCCCTCTTTCTCGTTGTGATTACTCAAGAAAGGATGGGCCTAAGAACTTTTCTCAACTCATTTAATTGCGGGAACCAGTTCACTAACTCCCTGCACCATCCATCCTTCAATGGTTGTCCTAAAACTCAGATTTCTTCTTTGCACAAGAAACCATCACATCCCAAGTAAAAATTCTCCTCCCCCAACTTTGGAATCTGTGTCCCTTGACCTAGTCCCCTTTTTTAATTTTAATTTCAACATTGCAAATTATTTACATCAAATTTACAATGTGGCTCATATGAGACCCTTGGGTGGGGTTGTTACTCTAAGGTTAAGCTTAGAGTTTTTACATGTGTCAACTCATGATTAGGGATAGGATTTTGGACCCTTTAGAATATTCAGGAAATTTCACATGTGAATAATGGGGACTAATGTGGTATCCACTAGATACCATGGTAATCAACAACATAGATCAACTTGTGGGAACCATAACATCCCCATACGAGCTTTAATTGAGGCGGTCTTTGAACTATTGGAAAGCTCTTGATGCATAAACAACCATTTGATGCCCAAAAAGCTCTCCATAAGTTTTAGGACCCTAAATCACCAAAATAGTGTTAGTTTCCCTTAAAACCTAGCCATTGGTTTGTAGTTCTCTATGCAACCAAAAAACAACTAAATGGTTGTTTAGAAAACTTAAATCAAAAATAAAATGATTTTTCTAACTACAACATGCACAGCGGAAATAAATAAATCTAAAGATAAACACATACAACACATAAAACATCGGATATTCCTAGGAAACCCCAACTCCAAGGAAAACTTGGAAACTGTGTGTTTGTTTTATTATCTTCAACAAGAGTTATCTTTAGAAAAATTACAGCAGGGGAACATTTCCCTTTTACAAAAAAAAAACCATTGAACAACTCTAAGGAAGATCAAATCAACCCCTGTGCACTTCTCTTATTGTATGGTCACGCAGTATAGCCTCTTTATGAATTTGTACGCATTGTACAAATGTGTGGTACGAAATTCTCTCTGTGTATTCCCAATGTACGATCGTGTTGATGTTGGGTTGAGTTAGAGGTTGTTCAACCCTCTCTTTATCTCCCTCTTTTTTTTGACCTTTTGTCTCATTTTTGAAACCATAGTTTTCCTCTTGTTGAGCTAACACACACTTCTTATGCCAAATCAGACTAACCACTTATGCGCCCTATTTCCTCTTATAATTCAACTTGGATCCCACCATCACTCTCAGCTATTGAGATTAAATCTCGATGAAGGGCTAAGATTAAATCATATGTTGACATTAATTTTCCTAAGTCCAACTTTAGGAAATAGTTAATTAAATCAATAATCTACTAAGTGGTTATCTTGTGGGTCCCTCTGCTAGTCTTGGTACTTAGGCAAGCAGAACCCTTGTTGCTCTACTCCAATCAACACTCCCTCTTAGAGAGGAATTTGTTTTGCATTACACCCAACCTATCTCTAAGGTAAAAAAATATGCCCCTTGGCAAGGCCTTGGTCAAAATATTTGTTTTCTGTTCCTCTTCTGGTATGTACTAGAGTCTAACTGTACCTCTCTAAACAATGTCCCTGATGTAATAATAGTGTATGCCAATGTGCCTTGAGTGATCATGAAACATAGGGTTCTCAAAGAGCTTGATGCATCTTTGATTGTCACACTGGATCACAAGTGGGATCTATCTCATGTCCAAACAAACCCACAAG
This sequence comes from Pinus taeda, assembly GCA_000404065.3. Classification (NCBI taxonomy): domain Eukaryota; kingdom Viridiplantae; phylum Streptophyta; class Pinopsida; order Pinales; family Pinaceae; genus Pinus; species Pinus taeda. The sequence goes on from APFE030832298.1 coordinate 154,150, forward strand.
CAACTTTCTTAACCAGATGGCTTCACATGTTGCCATACTAGAAATGATGTACTCAGCTTTTATTGAGCTCAATGCAACTAATATATGTTTTTGGTTGAACTGGGAAACAACTGCTAATACAACATTGAGAGTGAAACCTGATGTGATTTTCTTGTTTGTGGAACCCCTTTCCCAATATGCATTAGTGAAGCCCTCAATATTCACCCCATCAACCTATCTATACCACAATCCATACTCTATTGTCCCCATGAGATACCTCCATACATGTTTGGCATCAACCCAATGCACCTTGGTAGGCTCAACCATGAACTAGCTCAAGGAGTTAACTGCAAAACACATATTTGGTCATGTGTTCACCAAATACATTATTGACCCAATCAATTGTTGGTAAAGTGTGGGGTCTACTCACTCTTATTTGGATGTGTCCACCTTCCTCCAGTTTGTGACTAGAGGCATGGTCATGGGCCTGCAACCTTGCATGTGAAATCTCCTTAAAATGCTTAGTGCGTACTTGCCTTTCCCCAAGAATATCTCCCCATCTCCCTGTTAAACCTCCATCCCAAGGATATAGTGCATCATCCCCATATCCTTAATCTCAAACTTGCATGCAATATCTCTCTTGAATTCTTGGATGAGCTTATATCCAACTTCCAAAATCAGATACTCCATGTATAACACTAGAATAAATGACTCACCTCAAAAACCAATGTAGTAGAGGTTGGGGCCTGCTTCACTCTTAGTGAAGCCCAACCCCTTAAGGTAATTTTAAATACTAGCATACCATGCATGTGGAGCCTGTTTGAGCCCATACAAGGCTCTCTTGAGTTTGCATACATGAGTCTCCCTATTATATGTCTCAAACCCCTCTAGATACTCAGTATAAATCTCCTCCTCAATAACCCCATTGAAGAATGTCGTTTTAACATCAATTTGGTAGATCTTCCACCCCAACTAAGCTTCAATGGCTATAATTGTCCTGACGGACAAGTATCTAGCCAGAGGGGCAAAATTCTCGTTATAGTCAATGCCCTCTAACTATAATAACCCCTTGACCAAAATTCTTGCCTTATATTTCTCGATGCTCCCATCATCCACATTACTTGATCTTATGGACCCAATAAGAGCCCACCATGAATTTTCCCATAGGCCTTAGTACAACCTCCCAGACATCGTTTTTCATGATTAAGGCATACTCCTCCACCATGGCATCTCTCCACACTTTTTTGAGTGGCTTCCTCCAAGTAGCTAAAAGGCTCAGCATCAAATAACTCAGTCATGAGTGCCATATACCATATCTACCTCTGCGGTTTCCTACTCCATCTAACTAATGTACTAGAAGAACCAACTCACGCATGTTCCTCTTGGATCAATTTCTTTTCCCACCTTGCTCTCCTTCTCCTTGGGCTGGGAGTTATAGCATGAGTTCCACTCTCTCCTATAACTGTGTGTCCCCTTCATCCTCATGTTGCTCAACCTACCCATCAATGTGTACAATTGTATTCTGAGGGACCGAGTTGCCTACTTGGGAGCCTACGGCTCCTCATCATGAATTATGGCCTTCTCACACTCTAAGGACTTCCTCAAAGCCCTTTCTTCCTCAAACTTCACATATTTTCTGATGATTGTCTTCTTGAGTGTTGGTACATATATCTTGTACACCTTGGTTGTCTCATTGTGGCCCGTGAAGATATGCTTCTCAATTGTGGACTCCAACTTTGACCTCTTCTCTGTTGGTACAAAGTAGTATATTGGGATTCCAAATATCTAGATGTTGAGAAGTGTAGCAAGAAATTCTCAATTAGAGTTTGCCTTGGTAAAATTGAGAAAATTTGAATTTCTACATCAATAGACAACTTGGAAGTCATTAACTGATGTGACATGTCTCTTGTCACTCAATTAGTTTAGTAAATTAGAGTTAGTGGGCTTGGAGTTCAATTAAGAATGTGTGATTACTAAATTTTTGTAATCTAGTTTAGTTATTTCTAGTTGTATTTAGTTAAACTAGTTCCAACTGTTGATAGAACTAGTGGAAGGTTAGCTGTGCAGTGGGACAATAGTCTAACTCAATGATCATCTAGTTAACTGATCAATCAACTTAAAATATCTAGTGCATGCAATAAATTTGAGTTCCTCAGTTGTGGTGGAGATTCCAAGGCAGTGTACAATTAAGTGTATGCTAGATTGAATGTACAGTCTATAATATTGGTTAGGTGATAAATCCTTGAGAACTCTGCAAGGAAATGGGAGCGAGTGCAAGCAGCGCAAGTGTGGGACGAGAAAGTGCAAGCATCGCGAGTGTAGACAGAGCGAGTGTAGGCTCAGTATTTTCAAGAGCAGTCTCAGGAGGTTGGAGCAGGCAGAAATTGGCCAAGTGTTGGCCATAGGTCCTCGGTCAGTAGGGAGAATAGTTTTACCTTTGCAGGTGGTGCTCAGAGTTGGAACATGCAATTCTAATGGTTTCTCTAGTCAACTGATTAATGCAAAAAGGCTTAAGGGTTTTTTATCAATTGCTTTTGCCTATAAACATTTGTGTACCAGTGTATTTGATGATGCATGTTCCCACATTTTGTTCTAAATTGTGAATTAATTTCTGCATGGTAGTAGAGTAGAATTGTGTATCTTGATTTAGATTAAATTTCTTGAGCACTTGAAATTCTATCACAAATTTCTACATGGTATCAAAGCAGAATTCACATTAGAACAACAGTTGTGTAGCAACTTATGTAAAGTGTGTCGGATTCCTGGTAGTGATTTTCTAGTTTCCTAAGTGTTGTAGACAAGTGGCATACTTGTCACAACAAGTGGATTGTATTTTGATGCCCTAAGGATTGACTTTTGGAGCATCCAAGAGATGTCAAGTGCGCTAGTTTTTCTGCCCTAGTTCACTAGTTTTGTGTTTAAAAAATCAAAGATAAGAGAACTCGTTGCAGAAGTTATAGATTAGTCAAGGAGTGATTGTATGTGGGTAGATCTGAAATCCCTAAGAAGAGTGACAGTAGCAGCTGATATGTCACAGAGATAGGGAATATCTAGAAGGTTGAGCATTATTCACAAACGTAGTTGTAAAAAGTGACTTTCGTATGTAGTATGCAGCAGCGTGAAGACCTCAAGTACAGTATGCATGAAAGGAGTCATGGATTGTTGGGAGGTAAATTGATGGAGCCCTAGTTCAGGGCAGATCCAGAAGACCCTATGTGCAGACTTCTTAATGGAGCTAGAACGCTGCTAATGGGAAGATCAATGAACCAATGTTTAGTGACACAAAAAGGAGTTGTGATCATTGATATTGGCATATTGAGGGGTAAATAGATTTCCCAAAGGGAGAACAAGACTTAGAGGGAGTCTAGTTTCAGAGGGAGTAGCCCTATGGAAGCTAGTACTTCAGGATTTGGGGAGATTAGACTCGTTATTGCAGTAGTTGCAAAAGCAATGTGGAAGTAGCAACAGTAGTATGAGTAGATCATAGTTTTCTTTGTATGCAGCTATACCTCCCGGAATGAGGTGGGGCGATCTAGAGCCTTAGCCCAGAGTTTCAAATATTTTGGCAAGGTCCATAAGAAAGTAGCAGGTGTAGTATACTTTCCTCACAGATCATTACCTTGCTAGAGGTGCCCATAGTATTCATTAGCAGAAGGATTAGTGTCAGTTGGATCAGTTAGATACTGAGAAGCATAGATCAATGTTGACAGTAGAGTAGGAAGCTCAATAGCAAAGTCAACAGCAAAGCATATTTCCTAGTAGATAGTTGCAGAGACACGCCGATGCTTCCCAATTGTAGTTGTTGTAGTAGCAACAACAATAGTGAGAGGTAGTGCTACAATACATTCCCAAAGTGCAGGATAGTGGTGGTTGATAATCCATTTCTTGCTAAGAGGGGGGTTGAGAAGTGTAGCAACAAAGTCTCAATTTGACTTTGCCTTGGTCAAATTGAGAAAATTCTAATTTCCACTTCAACGGACAACTTGGAGGTAGTTAACTGAGGTGACATGGCTCTTGCCACTCAGTTATCTTATTAAATTTGATTTAGTGGGTTTGGAGTTTAGTTAAGGATGTGTGATTGCTAAATTTTAGTAATCTAGTTCAGTTATTTCCAGTTGTATTCAATTAAATTAGTTCCAATTGTTGATAGGACTAGTGGAAGGTCAGTTGTGTAGTAGAACAAGAGTCTAACTCAGTGATCATGAAATTAACTGATCAATCAACTCAAAATAGTTAGTGCATGCAAGAAATTCAAGTTCCTCAGCTATGGTGGAGATTCCAAGGCAATGTACAATTAATTATATACTAGATTGAGTGTACAGTTTAGAGTATTGGTCAGGTGATCAATCCATGAGAATTTCACAAGGAAATAGGAGCGAGTGTAGGCATCACGAGCGGGCATGCGAGTGTAGGCAGAGAAAATGCAAGCTTAGTATTTCCCAAAGTAGTCTTAAGAGGCTGGAGGAGACATAAATTGGCCAAGTGTTGGCCAGAGGTCCCCGGTCAGTAGGGAGAACAATTTTACCTTTGCAGGTAGTGCTCAGAGATAGAGCATTGCAATTGTAATGGTTTCTCTATTCAACTTATTAATGCAAAAATACTTAAAGGGTTTTTGGATGTTTCTTTCACCTAGAAACATCTGTTTATTTAATGATTCATGTTTGTACATGTTGTTCTAAATTATGAATTAATTTTTGTAAAGCAGTAGAATAGAATTGTGTCTCTTGATTTAGATTAAATTTCTTGAGCAACTGTAATTATATCACCAAATTTCTACACCGGAAATGTGACACATCCAGTATTTTTCTTGTAAAGGCCTCCTCTGGTGGTATCGTATTATCTTATAATAGGAGCACACCCGTTTTTAGCTCGTAGTTTCACTCTTGCTTTTGCCTTACCTTGAATTATATTAGTAAAGGGCGTGTTCTCATCTTTTGAAAGAAAGATGTATAGTGGCAGTGTTCTCGTCATAACTCGCCCCAAAACTCTATGTGGGCTCTAATTCTACAAGAAAATTGTTGTATTGCATGCCTCATCCCAAAGAAACTTGGGTAGCCCCCATTCATGCAACATTGCTTTGGTTGCTCACACTGTGACCTTGTTTTTAGACTATGCCACCTCATTCTATTAAAGGCTATATGGTGTGGTTATCTCCATCTTGATGCCCTCCTTAGCACAAATCTCCTTCAATACATTTGAGGTGTACTCCCCACCATTATATGACCTTGGTGCCTTGATTTTCTTGTTAGTCTTGCTTTCAACCAAGGCCTTAAACTCCCAAAACTTCAAGAATACTTCATATTTTTTCTTCACGAAGAATATCTAAGTATTTCTTTAGTGTTAGTCTATGAAGGTGACATAATACATGTACTCAATGAAGGATACTGAAAGAAAAGGGACCACAAACATATGAATGAATAAGGTCCAATATGCCCTTGGCCCCATTGTCTCTGCTGAGAGAAGAGGTTTTGTCATACTTTCCAAGTATGCAACCCTTGCACACCTCATGCTAATCCACATTGCAATATGGCAGCCCCATTGTTATTTCCTTGATAATTTTCAATGCTCCATGGTGCATATGCCCCATAGGCCTATACCATAACTATCCAAGCTCCCTGCCTAAGTCATGGCTCCCCTTGTTGGTCAATGTTGTGGCTGTCTCAAACTGTAATCTGTATAGGCTCTTATGTCTCACCCCAATCTGCATGGCCACCTTGGGCTCTAAGGTATTTATAAACACCCTAGGTTTTCTAAAGGCTACCTCGTACCCTTTATCCTCCAATGTTGGAACTGAAATGAGGTTCTTCTTAAGCCCTCGAACACAAAGAACATCTTTGAGAAAAAGAGGGTTTCTCAACTCCCTCCCAAATCTGATTGTACCAGTTCCCTTGGCTCAGTACTTCCTATCATCTCCCATCTCAATATGGAATTGCATGCCCTTCTCTATTAGTTTGCTGAATTAGTTCTTGTTCCCCATCATATGACAGGATGCGCCGTTGTCTATATACCATAAATTGGTAGCCATTGAGCTTGCCATATAAGTAGTAAATTATAACTCTTCTCAACATGAGAAGAGAACCCATCTATCTTTTCAAAGGCTTCTACTTGGTCCTTCTTGGACCCTCTCTTCTTCTTTTCACCGTTGGAGCTTGACTCAGACCACCATTGTTCTTCTTACCTTTCGACCTACCCCCTTTACTAGTTAGGAAAAATTTATATTCATATTTAATATTGGTGCGAGACTTTGACTAAGCATGTCTATGAAGTTCTTCATGGACACAATCACCCCATAATCACTCCCAGTCCAAAGCTTCTCCCTGGCACATATTCCATCAGTAAAAGTTTCCCAAGCCTTAGTGAAACCCATCAAGGAAAAACTCACTAGGTCTCTATCTGGAACTGTCTCACCCACACCATCCATATCATCCCTCACTTGGGTAAACTTGGTGAGGTAAGACACCATGGAGTCTGACTTGGTCATTCTGATGGTTCTCAGTTTGTCCTTCAAAACTAGCTTCACATCCGCGCTCAAACCCTAGTAGAGGCAAATAATTGTTGTCCATGTAACTTTTGCTAACTCCTATGGTCAAGTGAGGAATGATGTGTTCTTTGACTCCTTACAAGATGATTCTTAATGCCTTGGCATCTCTTCTGGTATGCTGAACCAACTACTTGTTGAAATTTGTAACTAGGTTCGGTCTTCATAGTATCTTATGTATTTTTTATTTTATGTATTTGATGTAAAATAGAAAGAAAAATTTATTAATGTTATTTTATAGCATGGGTTTCATGCTCAAGGTCAATTTATTTTTAGGTCATAGCACCCATTGTGTGCTTCTAGGTTTTGTCATATAGTCAAGAAGTCAAAAGAGTCATTGTCATGTGTAATAGACCTAATTCGGCATCTTGTATCAAGTCAAAATAATTTATTTGAGTCAAAGTTATGTCAAAATGTCCCCCCAAGACCAAGTCGGCCTAGTAAACATCAAGTCGGCCTACAAGGATGAAGTTGGCCTCATGAGGGAAATTTGTACTCCAAGCAATCCTCTATATAAGAAGCATTCGACCTCATTTGCACAATATCCAAGAAGTTCAATCAAGCAAGTTCGTTGAAGCTAAAAAGAAGAAAAGAAGTCAAGCAAAGGAGGAAGATTTAAATAAGAATAAATCAAAGTCTAAACCCTAATTTTTATCTCCTTTATCTCGCACGTGCAAAGAAGAAGTAGGGGTTTTTACATCTACAAAGGACGAAAATTTCATATCTCCAAGGAAGGAAATATGTGATCAAAAGGCAAGACACATCATTCATTTGTCTGAGAAATAAGAAGCAAGCCAAGCGAAGAAGAAAGGAGGCGTAAATTATCTTCTATCACCCACACGTGCGAAGTTGCAGAAGATTCTAGAAGGTCAAAGTTGCAGAAACTATTGGGGTTGAAATTGCAGAAGTTGTTGGGGTCGAAGTTGCAGCAGTTGCTGGAGGCATAGCTAGAGGTTCAAAGTTGCAGTAGTTGTTGGATAAATAGCTGGAGGGTGGAAACCTTTTTTGGACGTTATTTGAGGAAATTTAATCAAGAAGGAAGTTCGACTTGGTCTTGGAGGGGTCTCAGTCTTGGGTAGAAAGGTCTTGGAATTCATCATTTGAAGATTCTATAAGAGAAGAATTTCTTGTGGTTTTCCTATCTAGGAGAGGTTTTGGCCCTAGCTAGTAGCCTATATCTTGTGTCCACTTTTCTCTATTGATATTCATGTGTTTGGTATTTTTTTGATGAATTATAACACTATAACAACAACAAAAGAAGAAGCTAATAATCATAAGAACTACAAGTTGAAGCAAACGAATATCACAAGCAGTTATTAAGTTTAGAGAAATCACCCCTCATCTAGTTGTCCTATATTTCTCAACATGGTAACATAGCTAAGGAAAGGAAACGCAGCCTAAATATCACTCAATTTAAATAGAGTACATAAGGGCCAAATATAAAAGGCATCAAGGAAAACTAGTAATCACTTCACAAAGACCCTATTATCTTGATGGAAGAACTTTTAGAAGAAGAAAAGAAGATGTCAAGGACCCTACCTCCATCTTAAAGAAAGATGGACTCTACACATTTGAAGTATTTTTGGAAGCCTCCACATTCTACATTATCATCAAAGTAATCAAAATGATCTCCCTCATATTGAAGAAAAGAGGACATATCAAGCATCTTTAAAGGAATAAGAACATCAACCCTTATCTTGAATAAGAAGCACTCTCATTTTGAAGAAGGAAGATCATTCTTCCTTATAAAGCTCACAAGAAGACATCATCATCAAGAAAGCTTCTAGTGGAAGTCATCATCATCAAGGAAAAATAATTATTTATCAAGTAATTAATTTATATTCATGTCTCAACCTACAAATCAAATGATTATTTTCTACAAGGAGAACAATTAACTTGTTGGGACATCAAACTACCTTGCATGGAAGAAAAAAAGATAGATTTTATTCTCACATAAAATGAAGTTTTTGATTATGTCAAGGACTCCATCACAAAGCCTCCTCAAAAACAATCTCAAGCATTGTCAAAGTATATGAAAGGAGAAATAAGGGCTCAAAGAATCCTCATTTAATCTATCAAGGATTCTCTCATTCTCTTTATAGAAAAATTGAAGACATCAAAAGAGATCTATGAAAAATACTTAGAGCTATACTTTGTAAGTATAGTTGGGGAAATAATATCCTTATGAACAAAATTATATAAAATGAAAGTATCAAAAGAAGAATGGGAAGCTTCATATCTCATGAAGGTATCTCAAATTAGAGATCAACTACAAGAGCTAAGAGAAACAATGTCAGATACAGAGATGACCACTTGTGTACTAAATGCACTACCAAATGAATGGGTCAAATTTGTATCAAGCATATATGGAAAGAAGGAATCTACTCCATTCGGTGATCTATGGGTAGTGTGTAAGATTGAAAAAACCATATTAAAAGCAAAGAATGATGTTGTATCAAATGAGAAAATGCAAGAATTCATAGTTATGACAAGGAAGAAAGGAAAGTTTGGGAAATTTGAGCCTCAAAATAAATTTGAAAAGAAAGTTGACATGTCTAAGATTCAGTGTTACGAATGTAATGAATATGGACACTACAAGATAAATTCTCCTAAACTCAAGAAGGGAAACAAGAAAATGAAATAAAGAAGTGAAGCCCATGTCAACTGAAGAAGTAGAAGAACCAAAAGAGAAGAAATCTAAGAAGGAATAAGTGAAAGACCTATACCATTAAAAATCTCTCATACATTTAAGTTTATTTTCAAGACAATAGTCATGGTAGGAAGCATTACACTTATGATCAGATGCATTACAATAGTAGTTGAGATGGCATCATACTAGAAGCATGGAAGGATAGAAGAAACAACAATTTGCATGGTTGAAGCAAGTCATTTAGCAAGATAGGAAGATAAGAGATCTGTTACACAGTAATTTGTCACTGTCTCCTTGTCAGTCTCCCTACTGTTTCATGAATTCAAATCCATCATGCTCATGCTCTCTGAAATGGCCAAAAAACCCTCTTTGCCTAAGATTATTGGATCATCGCCACTGTTATTGAAATAACCGCGCTGACTGGCGGATGATAGTGCAATTGGTGCGCTGCCAGCGCGGAAGCACACAGGTTTCCCGCGCTGATCGAATTTCCTAGCCAGCGCACCCTCCACTTGTATTAAGTCGCGCTGACCAGACCTCTTCTGTCAGTGAGATGCGATGTCAGCGAGCCAGTATAGTTATGCACCCGTGTTGATCCTGTTTGGGCGAGTTTGTTCTAACAGCCAGCCTTCCAGATGACTCCAGACCTGGTTGTTGGCTTTGTAAAGGTTGCCCTCCCTTCTATGGCATGTATGTTCGTCTTATGAGCCACCTTTCTTGGAGATAAGCTCATCCTTTCACTATTCATGGAGACTCCTTCTCCTATATAAGCTTCCACCATTGCCATGAGCAGCTAGTTTTCGACATATAGACTTTGACATAGAGGAATTAATAGTGCTTTAGTGCTGCTCTTAATAGGCATTTGGTGTGTTAAGTGTGGATTGCTAGAGAGCTTAAGGAAGGTTATGAAGTTTTGTTTCCTTGTGTGAGAGAGAAATTTGTTTGTCTTGGGAGATCTACCTCCAAGGGCAAATGCTTATGAGACTTGCTGGCTGGACCCTCTTGAGGACTCAGCGTCAGAACATTGGTTGTACCTTTCTCTGTTTTTTATTAATAAAAGATAGATGACTATTGTTATGGTTCCATTCTCATTTGTCTTATAATGGTTAATGTGAATTACATCCTTTCTGACTGATGTATAGTTGCTTTTACTAGATTTCACGCTGGTGTTTGTTCTCTCTTTGTGGCAGCAGGTGTCCGCCCACGAGATAGTGGAGGATCCTGACCGGCCGGAGTGAAGGAGCGGAGAGTGGCATCTCTTCATCAAACATACGCTAGCAATCCAAGTAGGTGTTTTCATTACCACTTTGTAATTGCCAATTAGGAAACTTGCAGCAGTAGCATTGATTGATTGTTGCTAGACCCGTTCTGGGCTAGTAGGGATCGCCTCTATCCGTAGAGGGGATTTACCTCTCCAACAATTTGGCGACTCCGCTGGGGAGCTTGCTTGTCTCTTTGTGGTTCATCCTTGTTTTTGGATTTGATTATTACTTTCTTGTCAAGGATTCGGGATTAGTTTGTTGTTGTTGGTTTCCTGGTTCATCCTGGGAACTGCTTTAATTGTCTTAAAAGCCCGTTACCTTAGTTTGGGGGTTTTTGGTTCGTTTTTGCTTGTTTTTAGCCTCAGCGCGTTTTATTTCAGAACAGTTGCGCTGACATCGCACATCTGCTTCTTTGTTTTTCCTGTCATCGCGCTTATACATTTAACAGTCGCGCTGACCTTGTTTTCGGGCCAGCACCATTTATTCGTGTCCTTCCGCGCTGACAGCGCAAAGTTGCTACAGGCGTTGTCTTGTCATCGCTTTGTTGCTGAGGGGTCACCCGCGCTGATCCTGTAAAATTCTTTTTTGTCCAAATTTGCCTCCTGAACCTCTTGGTTTGGTTGTCCCCTACTCTTTCCACTTAGTTTATGATTTGTTTTATTTTGTCTAAGCTGTGACACGCTTGCTTGCGAAGCCTTGTTCCGCAAGGGTTCGTTTACTACTTGTTTTCATTTTTGCAAAGCCTTCCTTTTTTGCTTTCGTTGCTTGGTTTGCATTTTTCCTTAACTTTTACGATTGTTGGAGTGTGTTGGATTGTCGTTTGTATGGTTTTGAACTCGTATCCTCCAGTTGTTTTCTTTTCTCCATTGGTTTCACACTCAAACCCTAGGGCATCTAGTGGCCGTGTGTGTCAAGCCTCCCGTTTGGGATCTTGTGTTCTTGGTTGACCAGTCAACTTCAGATTTGTTTTCACATTCGTTTGGCGATTGTTGAAAGTATTTGAGTGTGTTCCAAGTGAAATGCCTTCCTCCTTTGAATTCCTTGTTGTCTTGTTGAGCTTAGATTACATAGATCATAAGCCCTTGTTTTCCTTTGATTTGGGAAACTGGTTTTTGGTGTCTTGGGAATTGTCTTGTGTTTGCATTGAGTGATTTTAGTTCTTTCACTTAGTGTTGCTATCTCTCTGATTCATTTTAAAAGTGCTTTGTGCCATTGAAAAGAAAAGCAAACTAGTATCTTTTGCATTTAATAGTTAAAAGGAAAAGGGCATTTCGTTGATTTGTGTTTTCAAAGGAAAAGTTTCATTTCCTTGCTGTTAGTTGCATTAGGTTGTGTGATTGCTTGAGTTCGTTTTGTTTGATTGAAATATTCCTAACCTTCTCATAGTTAGAATTCATCGAACGAAATGATGTTCTTTGGCATGTAGTTTGCATATAAGTATTTTTGAGAGATCATACGGTAGGACCTCAAACCAAAACTTAATTCAAGATCAACCGTAAAATAA
>APFE030832298.1:181967-198339 GCA_000404065.3 Pinus taeda
TACAATCGGGACTTCTTTGTCTCTCACAGGCCTGTTCTTCAATATCATGGCCTCCTTCCTCTACTCTGCCTGTAGGCTTACATTTATATCAGAAAGCTCTGTTGAACTAATTTTGGTTCCCCTCCCAAATCTACTGAATTGATTCCTAAATCCTCTATGTCCACTTTTACTTCAATTAATTCCTAAGTGCTCTCTCTAATTCCTCACATTGTGGCACTGTTTTAAGAGTCCTAATTGACTTTTAACTCTTTCGTATTTATTATCCACTCATGTTCTCATTTATTTGAGAGCATTTACAACATCCTCACATTATCTAATTTAATCCCTATTCTATGCACTCAAAAGCCTAATATTACATCTATTCATCACTTAGGAATCCAATTTCCTAAAAATACATGACCCCCAATGTCTACTTAATTACAATGATTTTCTCTTGGGTTGAATGCTCCTGCATCAATAGGTTGTTTTTCTTCTTCTCCCCTTGTCCCTGAATAGGACTCTTTAATGCAAGGGCCACATTTTCCTCCTCATTCTCACCCTTCGAATCCTTGCTATTGCTTCCACTGGTGGAGGTCTTCACAAGAGCTCGCCTCATTTCCTCCTACTATAGGTTTGACCATACCCTACCCCACCCTGGTAATGTGTCTTGTCCAAAGATTCCTTGGACGATGACTTCCTTTCCTCTAATACATTGTTTAGGGCCAACCTCACAAGCTTTGTAGGTTGAGGTGCTTTCCCAGCGGCTGCGAGATGATCCCAGATTTCCTAAATTCTAGTGAGGAAGGGATCTATGCCTTCACCCTTATGCATCCTAATGGTTCGCATCTTCTCCTTTAGGGACATCTTCTATTGCTCGGAAGGATTCTCAAAAAAACCCTACGAGAGCATCCTACATCTCCTTAGTAGTGTTCTTGCCAGATATATGCGAGACTATATGATCCCAGACTCCATACATGATCATTTGCTTCACCTTGGCCTTTTATTTCCTATACTCTTTCCGCTGATCTGCATCAGTATTGCAACAACATTATTTTCATAGGTTTTCAGGGAAAATTCATCTAGCAAGAAGGACATCATGTCGTTCCATATGACATAGTTGGAGGCTCCCTCCAACCTATCCTGATCTCTAAGCCCACTTGTGGCCATCTCTGAAACTGGAATGGAAATCTCCCTCTTTCTCATGCTTGGCTATTGAATCTGCGATTCACACTCCCTTCTGAAGTGAGAAAATATGCTTCCAGCTTTTGTCGATTGCAACTGGAAATTTGGATTTCTAAACTAGATTATGCTATTGCAAAACCGTTTTGCACCCAAACAATAAATCTACCCAGCAAAAATATTGAGTTATTTCTCCCTCTACCCGCTAGAATCACTCAATCTATCAAGCTGAATTTTTGCAACCCTGCATTGAAAAATTGATCTGCCAAGAAATTCCCACTACCTGGCTAGGCATTGCGCAACCTCCAGAAAATTTGTCCTAGTCCTCCCTCTACTTCTGCTTCTAAGATTCCCTATCTAATCAAATTTTCTTTGATACCATGTGAAATTTTCACCACATAAATTATATTGCAGAAACTGTAATTAATTCTTCTAACTGATAAATTAATTACCTAGTTTATTTCTATAGCAACAACGAATTAATTACACTACAATCTTCACAAAAAAAAGCTATGGAAGATAAACTAGAAACTAAGAAAATACACACAAAAATATAACACCGTTATTTTTGGACAGAAGTCCCTGGAAAATCCCAATGTGGGAAAACCGGTTGGAGCAACTGAGGGTTTTTATTATTAAGTAGAAGTGAGAAAATTTTGAGTACAACAAGATGTTGAAAACTGGCAATCCTACAGAGAAAATGCTAGCAAAAATATTATGAGGATTTTTTCCTCACCCCACAAGTAATCTAGGCTCTAACTTCCAGCTCCAAGTGATTCATCCGACCTGGCCCGCGCAGACCCTGCATCACCTCAGCACAGACTATCAAATGCATTGCCTAGAACAGTTGCTACTCTAGTTGTCTTGTCTACTGGATATTGAGAAATTTTCTCTCCGACACTCTAGAAAAACTTTACGGCCTCTAGAACTGAAAATGAGCTTCTCTCCAGCAAAATCAAATTGCCCTCTAGAAACCATTGTGCAACCCTTGTGTTAGCCTCTCTGTGGGTATATTTTCCTCTTTGCAAGATACTCTCTAGAACTGGAAGACTTCCTCCAGACTCATTGTCTCTGCTTCCTTTCTCTGGATCGAACTCTTCCAGTAGAAGCTGCTCTTTAGAAAGTCAAACTACCCAAGGAAATCGACCTAAAGTATATTTCTCCATCTACCCATCGACCTTGTTTTATTATCTCCAGTTGGGACTCCAACGGCCAAGATTAAAACTTAATAAATGGCTAAGATCATTTCCTAATCGATCTGTGTGAGTTTCTAGATAAATCTCACTTTCCTCAATTAATTGTTGTTGATTAATCATTTTCCCTAAGTTAGAATTGGGAAAAAATTAATTATTGATTAATTAACTTAATTAAGGCAATTCTAGGTGGATTTTCCTAAAAACTTTTATGGGTTTTGGATTCGTAGTGTTTCTTAGGCTCTCTAACAATTGTCGAGACTAGAACACTATCTGATGCTACAAAAACTAACATTGTATGCATTGTACACACGCACAGTACGACCTGCTCTCTACGCACTCGTTATACAACGACATTGATGTTGCATTGAGTTAGAGGTTGTTCAGCCCTCTCTTTCTCTCCCTCTTGGTCGTTGATCTTTTGTTGACTGCTAAAACCCTAGTTTTCATGTTGTTGAGCTAACACACACTACTTATGCTAAATTGAACTGGCCACTTCTACGCCTTATTTCCTCTTATAATTCAACTTGGGCCCCACCATCACTCTCAATGGTAATATTAAATCCTGATGAAGTGTTGAGATTAAATCATATGTTGACTTTAAGAATTTTTTATTTTCCCAAGTCCAAGTTTAGAAAATAGTTAATTAAATTAATAATACACTAAGTGGTTGTCTTGTGGGTCTCTCTGCTAGCCTTGGCACTTAGGAATGAAAAACCGTTGCTACTCTAATCCAATCAACAAATAGGCCATGCCCTTAAAATGGTCCCCACAAGTCAATAGCTCCAATTTCCCCCCCCCCCCCTTACAAAGTATCAAGATAGATGACAAATTATATAATGATCCGATTTAAATCATAAATATTAAATTAACAAGGAATATTCCCTTCCAATTCCTTTGATTAGAATATTGAAAAAACAAAAATTGTCATCTTACAAATAAGAAACATGCCCTAGGCAATGAATCATAACCGTACACATGGAACTAGAGGAATAAAAAGGACAAATGGGTCATAAAATATTACCCTCCTTATGTACAAAATGTATCTCTAAAGAATTATTAGTGAATGCAAAAGGGAATTGAAATGAAGTTTGGTATCCTTCATTCATTTTATTACTTTCAAAAATTAGGTAAAAATATTCTTTCAACTTCTAGGCCTCTTATAAATAGACAAGCAATTTAGTTATGTAAATATACCTGTGTCCATATCTCATATTAATCTACATGTGTCTAATTCATAACTCTTAGATGATCCAACTCATTGTCTACATCATCCTTGTGACTCACATAACCCACCAATAATCCTATGTAACTCTCACCTCATGGAGAACGCACATCACAGTAACACAATTAAAAATCACCTCCCAGATTTTTCTTCTTAACCCTCCTCTTTCCATGAGGGAATTTCAAGTAAAATGTTTTTTGAAAAATTCCAATGGTCCAAACCCACTCAAAGGACAAATATTGGTCCATCCAGCTCATCAATCAAAGAAGTAGATTTTTTGTATGGATTTGTGTAGTAGTAATCTAGGGTTCAAATTATTTTGAGTAGGATCAAGTCAACTAGCCATTTTTTCCAATTGGAGTCTCTCACACTCTTTTTTCTATATACGGAAGCTCTAAGCTCCTCAATGAACAATGTAAAAAATCTTCAATTCTTGGTCAAGCGAAGCTTTGTTACCTTTGTAATATTTTTTTGAGCAATAAAATAAAGTCTTTGGGTCAAAGCTATAGTGTTATTCTTCAGTTATATGATAATATTTTTTTATCTATTGTGCTTCATATTGTATTAATGTTATATTTTGTTATTTCCATTAGCTCTTGAAGATTCATTGGTGTATAGTTATCTTACATCATTGTTTAGATTTGGAGAAACACTATAGATAGAGTAGATCTATTGGTTTTCAGTTAAATCCTTAGACTCCTCTTTCACTATGTTATCCAAATCTCTATGGATCTAACAAATATTTTCAAGTGTGTAGAAAATAATCTTGTTTATCAAATTTTGGATACTTGGGGACATTCTCGGTTGAATTAACCAACTATTCAGGGCATAAAGTTGAAGAACTCACAGCGGGTCATTTGAAGACTCATTGTTCGAAATAAGAAAATGAGTGTTCTTGTCATTGGCTCTAAATCAAATTTCATCTACCTTTAAAATATTTCAAAATTATTTTAGAGCTTAAACGAACAGATATGTTATTTAAAGAGCTTATTATTTTTGTAAATAAATCTTGTATATATTTTCTCCTAGCCTTGTATATGATTTCCCCCTATTTTGTATATATTTGTTGGGTTTTCTTGAGTTTTTCTCGGCATATTTAAAGAGAGGGCATCGATTTTGGCTTATATATATATATATATATATATATATTATATATATATATAATATATATATATATATATATATATATATATTATATTGCAAGATTGATCCTATTGAAAATTTGAAGGAAAATTGTTTTTTGAAGCCAAGATCACCCTCCTAGCCTAGACGGTTACGGTTTCAAGGGCAGAAAATAATTTTTGAGGTTGTCTAGTCTTTCTCTTGTGGTCGCGAGGGCTTGAAGGCCTATTTTTCATCCAGCTCAGATTTTATTTAAGGTTCTCACTCCATATGGTTTTTGCAAAAAAAAATTGAGGGGTTTCGCTTGAGTTTTTGGCCATTTTCGCTTTCCATATCCCATTCTATGTTAGCCACTAGCCTTAGAAGGCTTGTTTGGTATATATCAAGGGTTTGATTCATAATTGTGGCTCAAATCATTTTTTGAGAGCTTTTCTTGAGGATTGCTAGCATTTTTGGGCTTTCTCTGGGTCGCAAGTCCTTTAGGGCTTTAACTTGTTGCCCTTGATTTTATTTATTAACCCTTATCGATTTTGCAAAGATTCAACGATATCTTGAGAGGGTTTCACCATTATTTTTGGGCATAGAATCGATTTCTTAAAGGCTTATTCTCATTTGTGAGTTTTCTCATTAGAGCCTTTGTCCTCAAGGTCGAGGGCTCCTAGAGAATATTTCTCTTTCACTGGTGTGAAGAGTTGATTAGTGTGGGAAGACCGAAAACCTTTTGAAGAATTATGAGCCTTCATCCTTAATCAATCACCATTAAAAAAAATTAATAAAATTCAAATAAAATTAGATCATTTTCTGAGCAAGTCGTAAGGTCTTGAAGGCATTCCTTCACCTAGGTCGTGGGCATTCAATGATTGGTATCCATCCTTGCTGAAGGTCGAGAGTTCTTGGAGGGTAGATCAGTTATTTGGAGTATTTGGAATCATAATCATAAGTTGATCTGATTTGACTTTGTATCTTAAGGAGATTGTGTTGTGAAGTTCTTTCATCATTGTAATTCTCCTCGAGTTGAAGAATCATCTCCCTTTGTCAAAAGGAATTCTTTGTCACATAATAGAAAAGGATCTTGTTCTTGAGGGAGCTTAGGACCTCAATCCCATGGTATCCTACCTCCTTATTTAAAAGGAAGGGCTTCTCATTCTCTTTCCCTTTTTCTTAGTCTTTCCCTTTCTTGCATTGCTAGTTTCATCATTATCATGGTTTAGATCTGATATCTTTAGTTGCAATTAATCTAATTGCACTTGAAATATCTCGTCTTTGTTTCACTTGCAATTGAAGATTTAAAGTAGTCTCTCAAATATCTTGTTAGCAATCTCTTTTGCCATCATTCACTTGTGTTTTCACTATATAACTTTACTTGTTTCATTGTCTAATATAAGTAGAGACATCTTAAGAAGCATTTCCTATTAAAAACATTTGGGACACTGCTCTAACATCTGATCTAATTGCATTTCTTCTATTGTTTTCTTGAGTAATATTTTACTTGCTTCATTTAATCATTGTTGTAAGCTAATCATTTAGTGTTTTAAATATTGTTTATAAGTGGATTGGATTTTCCTTTATTGAAGCATTATTGTTATTGGATCTCATTGAAGCATTTGCCTATGCATCTTAGATCTAAGATTGCATCCCCTAAAATTTACCTCCAAGCATAAGCTTGGTTGATAGGAAGTTAGGATCACCTTCTTCATTATTAAATTTGAGAAGTTTGACCCTTAAACAAAGGTTAAAACGAGTGACCTTGCAATTTTTTTGTGGCCAAGTCCCTTGTAGGAATGGAGGCACCTTGGTTGCTAGAAGTCCTGGGTAGGTATCATTAGTGAGGCCTTAGCCTCCTTCCCCAACACTTGTCCCAATAACCTTGTTCTAAGACTTGCTTCGATAATTGAGTAGAAGGCCTTCACCCTTAGAATAGGCATATAATTAAAATTAACCAAGATATTCAATGACACAAGTAGATCTTGCATTCATTCATCTTGCATTTAAATTGATTACCGTAAATTGAGTTGTGAGCTCATTTTATACTTACAAATATTACAGTATTGTAATTGTCATTTTCAAGTGTATTATTTCTCAAGTATACTTTTTGCTTTAAGTACAGGGCTTATTTATATTGCAAGATTATCTCTTATTGCTCATATATCCAATTGTTTTAATCTCTTGATTTCTTGTACTAACATTGTCTTGCAACATTGCTTATCTTTTAACTTGAGATATAGTTTCTTATTGTGCAAGTACTTTAATTCATATTTTGGGCATTGTTATTAAGGCACTAGTCTCTCATCTTTATCAATTTAAGTGTCTCATTGATCCAATTGAATCTATTTTTAACACTTACAATGCTCATTAATAGTTGCACTTGCCAATTAACTTTAAATCAAGTTGTCTACAAAAGTAATTGACTTGCCCTTAGTCTCCTAGAATTTCTTGTTCCAACAAGTCTTCTTCTTTCATTTACCTTTAGGGACTACTCCCCATAGCTTGTTTTGGAGAGAGCTTAAACATAGTGAGTAGGGAATAGGTGACAACCCCTCCTTTGAGTGTTGTGTCTTAGGTGTACACTTTGGGCGACAATAGATCCATTTATGGTCAACAAAAAAGTATTATGCTAAAGTATATTTCCCTGCATAGAATGTGATAGCGTACTACAGGTTGCATGTCAATTTGTCGTAGTTCAAGTTGTAGCCTTGTGTTACCATAATCTTAGGCCTCTCCAGTTTCGCTTATTACAGTATATCAACCATAAAATTAAAAATTGTGCTAGTTGAAAATTGAACATTATTTTCTTTACACAATAAAAAACCATTGTAACAAATAAATAATATCAACTCTTTATTTTGGATCCAAATAAAGAGCATTTCAGATCCAAATAACTACCTAACTATTATGGTGAGTCATACATTCATCAAGCTTTACGCCACTATTCTACATCAATGGCTTTCTAGAGAGCTAGAGCGACAAAATCTCAAAGCTAGGGGGCAAGCAAGTTTCCGTCCAAACTACCAAATAATTGAGGACATATTTACACTCTGAGCCATCATTGAGGAGGCTTGTCACCATTCTTCGAGAGTCTACAGCTACTTTTTCACTTCTAGAAAGAATTTGACACAGAGTCGAGGGAGGTATTATTTTAAAGACTCCGTGACATTAGGATTTCTGAGACCCTCTTGGAAGCCATCATGAGATTATACAAGTTTGTTATCAGAAGCCTAAAGATGGCACATAGACTTTCAGATTTCATTAAGAGTACCATTGGTGTAAAGCAGGGATTCTCTCTCTCAGCTACCCTCTTCGAAATTTATATTGACGAGTTGGAGTCTTTCCTCCAAGAGCATATTTATGAGGGTGTCGACTTCCTTCTTCATTAGATGTTGATCTCTCTACTCCTTTTTGCTGACAACTTGGTTTTATTGGCCTCTACCCCTAAGGGCCTGTAGAGACAATTGGATGCCCAAGCCAATTTCTATGACCTTCGACAACTCAAGGTCAACCTAGGTAAAACCAAGGTTATGATCTTCAATGCATCAAAGAACTCTCTTACAAACTTGCATTTTCATTTTCGAGGAGAAGAGATTGAGATCACATCTTATATTTACTTGGAGTGTTGTTCACAGGGCTTTGTTTTGGCATGAGACAAGCCCTCCAACCCTGGATCAACAAAGGTTATGGCTCTCTTACCCTCATCAAGAGAGTGCTTCTAGACTCGGTTTCAAGGCATCTCGTACAAACTCCACCTCATGGACGTGATTATTCAACCTACAGTGCTTTATGGCTCCGAGCTCTAGGGGCCAAGTTTGGTACAAAAGAATTGGGCTCAGACAAAGAGAGTCCATACCTTGCTTCTTAGAGGCGTCATACAATGCCAACGTACAATTCCAAAGCCTATTATCTATGCAGAGTTTGAGGCCCATCCATTCCGCCTTGAGGTCATCTTTCGCTAGTCTCTTTCCTCCACAGAGTTAGATCTCTCTGGGACTGTGGTGGGGAGAGATCATTACACCCCTACCTAGCATTTTGCTCCTTAGAGGCCCTCGCTTCATATCAATCAACAGGTCATGCTCGAGGGTGGATCTCTCAGGCATCCCAACTACTCCAATTTGCGGCCATTTCCCCAAAGCACCTCCCCCATTCAGATTCTCTCTTGATGCACCGAGCCATCTTCTGCCGACTAAATAGGTACTAAATCAGTCCATCGGAGAGGATATCTATAAGTTACACTCAGGTCACATGGATTTCCCCTTCAATAGGCCTTGATCCGAAGACGTCTTTCTATGTGGAGCATTTCTTAAAGTTGCAAGATGGCCTCATAATCTGGCCCCCTTGCGCCGACATTGGATGCACTCACTTAAAGTACCCCTAGGCCAACTTTGTGTCGGCTTGCATCACCTTGGAGTCGACACTGACCAGCATATTCCTTGGTCAGACAGAATTTTCCAAGTGTGCCATCTATAGGAGCTGGAGACTTAGTAGCACCTCATCTTCAGGTGCCTCGTTTACTATGAGATCAGAGGACGTTTCCATTGTCTCTACAGGGATTCCAGGGACACCCTCTCTACTTTTTCCTGATACCAGGGCCAGAGATGCCTAGCCCTCTTTATCAAGGAGATCTTTACATACAAATCTCAGCTCTTGCATGACTCGACTCACCTTAGAATTTCTAGAACTATTATCTCTTACTTCCAAGTTGTTTCATCTGATTGAAACAATAAGCGGCAAGGCAAGTCTCAGTATGCAGTGGATAGTTAAAAAGGGTGAGACCTCAGAGTTCACCGCAACACCCCCCCTCCTTTACGAGACAGACAAGTATCCTCCATGCAATGCTCCATTCGACATATCCTCAGACAGTGAGAGAGAATGGTTGGAGACAAAGTGCAGGGCATCTCCTACCTGCTAGACCTCCTCCCAGCCCCAGAGCAACGGGCAAAGAATAATCAGCAGCTTCTTCCTTCCAGCCTCGGATGTTAGGAGTAGCCCTCGCTCTTGTATTCCCCCATGATCATACAGTTGGATTTCCCGCCGGTTCCAGAGGACTCAGACAAGGAGAGATTGACTTGCTCACCTCCCTCACCATTGGCCATTAAATCCAAGAGATCTTGACTTCATTGGCCTCATCTTCAGCTTCCCTTCACTTCTTTGGAGTTACACAGTCCAACAGTAGACATATTCTGTACTTCTCTTTTTGGTCATTTCTTGCGATTTTATACATTCTGTAATTGTACCTTTATTTCATTTTAGTCTTATTTTAGTCATATTTTAGTCTTTTTAGCTTTGAAGTTACAATGGAGTCGCATTTGCACTCCCACGTGTCTTGTATTTACACCGGATGTGTCTTTTAGTCCCATTGACCTACTCTTGTGGTCACCAGAGGACATTAATAAAATTATCTAATTTTATCGATGCAACATAAAGATGTTCAATATCATATGAAATAATAAAATATCAGACAGCATTTGTATCAATAATGAAACTCTACCAAAACATCCAGAGGCTGTGAAAGGTTATTTCATAAATCGTTTATTTGCCACATCTGCCAAAGTTAACTTCTTGGAAAAAGTACACTCGGTTAATTTCTATCTTCCGAGAGTTGAAAACTCTGTACAATGAGATAAACCCCGATGTATAATGTGCAAAAATGAAGATCGAACATTTTGAAGTAAAGAATAAATAACGTTAAAACCAATAGGCGATGTTGTAACACATTTTGCCCAATGTAACTTGTACAAATGAAATATACAGTAACTTGACGTTACTGAATTTGTGGTTGAAATACTTTTCACCTTAAATTGAGGGAACCAATATGACACGAATGTCAAGTACATTTGGCATATGGACAAGAAAACGCACTCCCTCAGATGTGATTTGTAAGGGAATTTATGTACCTAATCCAACAGGTGGTCCTTATTGTTGAACTCCACTAGCAGCAACCACAGCTGCCATGGTAACAGATGCCTCTTCAAGAGTGCGCTGCTTAGCTACAGAATAGAAAGCTTCAATTGTGTCTCCAACATCCCAATCATCAAAGTCTTTCGCAGCAATTCCACACTCCAGCCCTGCGCCTATCTGTAACATTGAAACAAAACAAAGTGTGAATACCAAATCCATTAAATCCTAAATTTTCCTTCCTTGAACAAAAAGCAAAATGGAGACGAAGGTGATATGGTCTATCAACTCAGAGGGTGGAAACTCCAGGGATCTAAAAGTTTTTCCAAGACAACAAATAAAACTAAGTGTAGCATGAAGGTGACAACATTCAAAGTATAACTAAGAAAATATCGAAACAGAACTAATGTTGAATCTATGATAGAAATGTGGCTGAAGCTTTCCCCAGATAGAAACAGCATTTGGCTATAAGATGATGGTAAGATTAAGTCATAATATAAAAAATAAAAATAAAAATAAGAATAAAAAATGGTTAAACAATGAACATATACAATATTCAGCTTGGATGAAGAAAACAACTTTGGGACAAAACAAAGTTCAAGGCACATTTAAAAAATTAAAAATTCATAAAACCCATAATGAATTTAAAATTTTAACATTCCAATGTCAACAGCACAGCTAGACATAATGTATGTAGTCCATCAAGAAAACTAGACCATGCTTCTATTGCTACTAAGTTTCTCATGCACAAATAAATATAATTATTAATAACTGTTCAACTCCACAACAATGTAATTCGTGGATAGCCCCAAGGGTTAACTCAATTGGTTGAGTTCCCGTTGCTAAAGTACCTCACCAATGGGAGGTCACAGGGCCAATTCTCCTCGACGCCCTTGGGGTTAGGCTCTGCTAATAAGCCGGCGGGATGTGATCCCTTCAATTTGATCTGCCTGGATATTTCCTTGGAAAAAAACAACAATGTAATTCAGGGCAATTCAGACAACAGACATATTGAGGTAGGTTTTAACATGGCTTTAGCCTTCTTATTTCAGACAGAGAGTTTTGTAAGTCCAAAGTCAGTTCAGTGTGAAATTTACTAGTTATTACAATTTTATGTATTGTCAAAGTACATTGTGATCCCCTTGAAGACATACATTGGTTCTTACTTTAATTTGTCGTGTAAAACCATTTCACTTTAACTAATTTGTTTTATCAAGCACTTGGAAGCAACTGCTAGTTAATTAAATATTTCCTCACTGGAATTTACACCCATCTGCTTGTACTACTCGTGAACAATATATAAAGAAACTTGAAATCAGACTTCATGCAAGGTCATATTTCTGGACAATTTAAAGGTAAAAATCTAAAAGCACCAGAGAAGATAAGTTTCAAGTTACAAAGCCCCAAGGGTCACAAATTCAACTCTGATCAAGTCACTTGGGATTACCAGCTGCTATTGTGGCTCGCAGTTGAGCCACCCTCCATCCAGTTATTCCAGGGAACGGGGAGGGGGGAGGGTGTCCATAACGATTTTTCATTGGAGGAAGAAGGAAAAAAAAATCAGGTTACACTGCAGTCAACTAGTCTATTTATTCCGATGCACAACAATATATTTGCATACAATATTATGTGTTAATGATCTCTTCAAAGATGACTAATGAATGCTACTTAGTATTACCTGGAATAGTAACAAATTTATTAATTTATAAAAAAATCAAGCCTTGCCAAGATTCAGATTGTCACAAACACCCACAGATCAATCCACTTAACTGATTTGAATCTTTGATAATACCTAAACAGCTAAATAGCTTCAATAAGCATTTCATATGAGGAAATCTTTCACTTACCTCTTTGACAACCTCTTTCACCCTTCTCAAAGAATCGAGTTTGCCTACATAAACAGTTTTACCCTTGCGAACAACCCTAACACCACAGCCTTTCACTATTTTTCCTTCAGTCACCATACATCCAGCAGCACGCCCACTGCCACTACTGAAGATGGCTCTCACTGCTGCAGCTCCAATAGGTACTTGCTCCTGAACATTGTAAACAAGGTTAATAACAAAATACCATCTGTGAATAATGCACAGAAATAATTCAGAACTATAAAATTGTGCAGCAACATGAAACAATCAAAGTCATCAAAAGAAAAATCAAAATGTTTCCAAGTAAATTTTACCTCCGTTAGTTCTAAAAGCCCCTCCATTGCCTTACGCATGTCATCCACAAGCTCATAGATGACTTTGTACAAGCGAATTTCAACATTTCTGTTTTCGGCATGAGCCTGAACAGCTGTAGGCACTCCAACATTGAATCCTACAATAATAGCCTCACTAGCACGGGCAAGGTCGATATCACTAGCACTTATATCCCCAACTGCTTGCATTAAGAATCGTAGATAAACACTATCTTGTGGAAGTACTTGTAGAGCATCCCTGATTGCCTCCACTGATCCCTGTCAATATTAAAAAACCTTAAGGTACACAGCTTTATGTTAAAAAAACCATAAACCATCACAATATAAACCATTCTGCAAAAGCACTTAGATGTATGCTACACACACACACATATCAACATAATATACATCCTAGGGAACCTTATGAACACTTCCCCTCATTCCAAGGATGGCACCCAAGGTAAACTGGATTCTTCAGGACACAAGGGCAGGTCATAAATGCTCATGTGGAGCCCAACAATTTTCAACATATAGCTAATGAATAGATCAACAATTGGATCACCAACTTTTAGCTCACAAAGAATCTAAACAATAAGCTCATGAATGTCTCATTGGAGATCTGAACCTAGATGGAGAGAGTGAAAGTTAAACACCTACCTCCCCACTCATCAAGCTATTGCCCCTCAACTATATGTCTGTGTGTGTGTGTGGAAAGAGTGAAACATCTACCTCCCCACTCATCAAGCTATTGCCCCTCAACTATATATGTGTGTGTGTGAACCTAGATGAAAAGAGTGAAACACCTACCTCCCCACTCATCAAGCTATTGCCCCTCAACTATAATATATATATATATATATATATGAACCTAAGATGGAAAGAGTGAAACAGCTACTTCCCCACTGATAAAGCTATTGCCCCTTAACATACAAACAAATAATAAAGTATGATAAACCTGTCTACAAAATGCACACCAAATATTCATGCAGAGAACAACACCCAAAAGTATATTACGATGAGTCATACAATAACTCAGATGCCCCAGTGATCAATCTATTGCCCCTCAACTATAATATATATATATATATATATATATATGTGTGTGTGTGTGTGTGTGAGAACCTAAGATGGAAAGAGTGAAACAACTACATCCCCACTGATAAAGCTATTGCCCCTTAACATACAAACAAATAATAAAGTATGATAAACCTGTCTACACAATGCACACCAAATATTCATGCAGAGAACAACACCCAAAAGTATATTACGATGAGTCATACAATAACTCAGATGTTAGGACAAGAATGCCAAATAACCCAAATACATTACAATACAACAATCATAAGCCAATGGGTGAAGTAATGACTCTATTAACCTCTTATACATACTAGTTCTCACTCATTGCCCATGTAGGTCTACTACCAAAGGAACCCATTACTTACATCTACATTTGAAATTCTGACCCCTTGTCCCTCCATTAGGGTCACATCCCATACATTACTATACACACACACACACATATTTGACACAAGCCTTAACCATGTAATGAAAAGGGAGTCCAAAAATGTAGGTATCTAAGCCTCAATCCAACGTAGTCTTTTATAGGCAATGAATGGTACACAAATAAAACATACCTGAACATCAACTTTTAAAACAATATTCAACTGGTGCCTTTCTACACCAGTCTCATTGTGTTGTGCAACAGCATTCGCAAGGGAAGAGAGAGTAACTTTTCCCTCGCCAGCCTTAGCAGATATCCGTGCATCTCTTAACTTAATAGCACATTCCTCTGCTCTTTCACGAGCAACCTCAAGTGAATCAACAGCCTCAAACTCATCACCAGCAGTAGGAACATTATTCAATCCAATAACCTGCAGCATCAAGTGAAATATTAAGAATCCAATTTGAGGCACCTACCTATAGGCTATCAATGCAGATTGTTTTCTTTCCTTTGCCTCTATTCATGAAAAAGGAAGTCTTTTGCCATGGGGAAATATTAGGAAAAGGATAAATCTAGTATTCTGGTGCTCTTCTCAAAGATTAACAGGGCTATCACTCTCCACAATAAATACTTCACCGGGCAAGAATATGATAAAGCAATACAAAACCAGCAAATAGCTACTTGTCTCACTGCTCCATAAATGTATTGGTAGGAATTCCCCATAAATGATATTGAGAAGCAAAACCTTTACATACAGCAGAGAAATCAATGTGACCATGTGGGGGAAGCAAAGAGGACAAAACAAATAGTTTCTTGGAGACTAAATAAAATTTGTAAGTTTCAGTGCACATGTGAATTTTCATAGTGTTTGGTGAGATGGGGAAACTTGAAGAAAAAAAGGAGTGGTGAGTTCTTCAAAATGTGTTTTGTGTGTTCAGTCAAATGAATTAGCTCATCATCTGTTGACAGATGCAGTTATGCCAAAGAAGTCTGGCTGAGTGCATTTGCTAGGTTGAGCCATCGAATTCTTTGGCCAGGTACTTGGGATGAGATGTTTTTGAATTGGAGTAAGAAAAATCTCAGTGCCTTCAAAAACAATAAAGTTTTCCAAAGAATATGCATTGCTCTTCAAAAATTTATTTGCTGGAAGATTCAGTTGGCCAGACAGGAATAAGAAGATTTTCAATAATGAATCGAAAAAGCCAGAGCAAACAGCTTCTAGAGAAAATGCCCTTCTCTCTGAATATCTTCAATGCAAAATTCATGGCAAGGATCAAGCTTTGGACAGTTTTGAAGAGAGTTGGGTTTTACAATTCAACTTGGCTTTTGACGTCTCTTTCTACTTTCCCAGCTCTGGTTCTCTTCCTTTTCGGCAGTTTAGGAAAGACATTCAGGAGTTCCAAGTATGGTGGTTGCAGCAACACTCCTATTCTCTCTATTTATTGAGCTTCAAAGAATAACACAGGGTCAGCAAGTGCAGGGGGTGGGGTGTTGGATTCTTCATGATCCCAGAGGAAATAAGATAGCTCACTACCATAGTTTTAAAAAACGGCCGTTTCGATACCGAAACGGCCGAGTTGAACCGTTTCACTGCCCTCCGGACTGACTCGGTCCATGAAACGGCTCGTTTGGCCGAGTCAGCCATGACTTGGCCGAGTTATTGAATGACTCGGCCGAGTCATGGCTGACTCAGCCAACTCGGCCGTTTCCGTATTGACTCGGCCGAGTCACACACAGCGGCCCGTAACCCAAGTTAAACAGAGATTTAACAATTTTTTTATGAATTTTTTTGGTGTTTGCTGATTGGTTTGGACTCCAAGGTGTTTTGTGAATAAGTTAAATGTCATTTGGGGTCCATTTCCCCCTCCCAAACCCTATTTAACACACTCAAGTGCTCTCATTCTCTCACAGCAATCTTATGCATTTGAGTGAGAGTCTTCTTTGAGAGTTAGTGAGCAATTCTTGAGCTTGTTTTTGGAGCAGCATGAGGAGTCTTGGAGGAGCATTGTAGCTGGAGTGAGGAGCTTCTTGGGCAGCCATTTGGAGCAGCATTGAGGAGCTGATTCTTGAAGCAAGCTTGAAGAGGCAGTTTGTGCCTGGAGGTATTTTTTTTCACCTCTATAAATCTGTTTTTGCTTAGTAAATTTTAGGTGCATATCTAGAAATCTTAG